>PVIH01004380.1:101559-141491 GCA_004025045.1 Sigmodon hispidus
AGTCCTCCCTCTAAGTCTCCAGTCCTCCCTCTAAGTCTCCGATCCTCCCTCTAATTCTCCAGTGCTCCCTCTAATTCTTCAATGCTCCCTCTAATTCTCCAGTGCTCTCTCTAAGTCTCCAGTGCTCCCTCTAATTCTTCAATGCTCCCTCTAATTCTCCAGTGCTCTCTCTAAGTCTCCAGTGCTCCCTACTCCTTTTGCTGTCTTGGCATTTATTTCAGCAGCAGCAACAGGACAGACCTTTGCATCTTAATATGTCCTCTTTGTATTTATTATGAAATCTAACTTTTCTGTGGAATAAAGGACTTTCTTATATAGGCATCAACAACAACCACTCATTTATTTCTCCAGTCATGAAATCCTTGGAGGCTACTCTCCTGTTAAGAACTAGGTAAGATGGCTCGGTGTGGGCAGAGGCACTTGTATGCCTGAAGACCTGTATCTGACCCCTAGGTCCCACAAGGTAGCAGGAGAAAATAATTCACAATGTTAAGTATGTGATGGGTCTTCTGTTATTTCTATTAGTTTCAGACTATAGAAACTATCTTCACAAAGATGCCACCTATGTGCTTCTATGGGCTTTCGTTCTTGTTATTCTGAAGGTAGTCTGCTTTCCAAGGTTATCTTTTCATTGGAAGAGGAAATATTTCATGGTAAACTTTTTTAAAATAGTTATTTATTATGTACACTGTATACAGAAGAGGGCACCAGATCTCATTATAGATGGTTGTGAGCCACCATGTGGTTGCTGGGAATTGAACTCAGGACCTCTGGAAGAACAGTCAGTGTTCTAACCTCTGAGCCATCTCTCCAGCCCATGGCAAACTTTTTAAAGTATCATGGATGAATTTGAAATCCTTTTAAGGAGCTAATTGCCAGACTGTAAAATGAATTCAAGTAAATTGATAGAAGAAAGATAAATTTTTAAAGCAAATACTGAGTCAAAAAAAAGAATATCTTTGCTAAAACTTTGACCATTTAGGGATTGCTATAGTTACCATAGGTAAAGAGTCACTAAAAACCAATAACACTGACATACCAATTAAGGAGCCCAATGGTGAGTGATTAAGAGATCTGACTGTAGAATTAGTTTTGAGCTCAAATCCAGACCCTAATATTTTGGTGTTCTTTACAGGGTATGATCTCTAACTCTCACATACTTCTTAGACTTAAATTTAAAATGACAGAGCAGACCAACCATAATAATGTACACATACCTTAAATCCCAACACTCAGGAAGCAAGCAAATCTCTGAGTTTGAAGCTATCCTGATTTATATAGAGAGTTCCTAGCTTGACAGTGCTATATGAGACATTACCTCAAAATAAAATAATAAAGTGATAGCATCATTAAGAAGAATAAGAACCCACATGAACAATGCCTAGTATAATTATATAGACTTTAATTATTATTTTGGCTAAAAATATAAATAACTAATTACAAAAACTTAAGTCTCATGAGCAATCAAACACCCAAATTAATATAGCATTAGATATCATTTGTGCTTAGCAAATCTGAATTTAAAGACATATTTTGTTAGTTTTGATACATATATAGTAAGTCTCAGACTGAATATAAATTGAGGCAGTTTTTCCAGAGGCTATTTAGACATTTTATCAAGGGCTGTCAACATCTTTGTAGCCCCTGTTCTGGGATGTTCCTCCTGTTCTGAGGCCACAAATTTGGGTGTGGCCTCCTGTGACCATCTTTTGTATAGAGTACATTGCCCTTGGGGTGGGGCCTTGTAGACCTGTTTAGGTGAGGCATGTCATTGATTTATTCAGTTCACAGCAATCAAGCCTATAAAGATGAGCACATATATTTATGTGTAATGATTTTTTTTATCACAATGTATTTCACAGAAGCAAAAATTTTTGAATTGTACATTTCATTCAACAGGGGAATAATAAATGATAGGTCCCTACAATGAATAACACAAGGAAATACACAAGTTACTCCAAAGCAAAAATGGCTTCATCATTATTTTTGACTTAAAAGAGTAAAAATTCACTCATTAAAAAATTATCCAATTTGGGAATATTAATCAGATATTAATAATTATAAACTTTGAAGTAGATACTGTGATGGGGTCCCAACACAGTTTTTCCCTATGAATGTTCCCTTTACAAAAAACATGAATGTCGAAAATCTAAGCGTTTAGCTGCAGTTTGCCACACTTAGGAGAATCACATCACTTTCCAACGCTGATGGCAATATGGCTGATTTTCTAAAGTTATCAATTTCTAAACTCTAAAATGTCTATATGAAAAGAACACTATTAATAACATAAAGACCATCATAGATGCATTTTTACTCATGTATATTTATTTCAATGCTTTGAATAGAAAACATATACTTTTAAATGTCCATATTCCTTTTGGAACTACCATTCATTAATCACTTAGTCTCCCTATGGATAAATACATATGCAAATAAACTGAATTTCTATTATGAGATGGTGACAAGATGCTCCACAGAAGAGAATGTAATGACGGAGCTTGAAAAATGGGATGACAGAGAAAGGTTAACGGTGGCTGGCATTAGATTTCCAATCTGAATGCCAGAAAATGTGGTGAGATGCTGTCACTGAATAATAAAATAATATCACAAACAACATGCAGAAACAAAGCTAGGCCACAGTTCCATGGCAGGATGTGGTGGAAGGGGAATTTGGAGACAGTTGAAAATGATATTTTGTATAAAGTTGTTACATTCTTCATTCTTTTCATAAATCTTGCCAGATTATCATGTTCAAGTAGTTGAAAGATGAAATTTAGCACTCAGACATTTTGTCTACACAATTTCGAACATTCACTTGTCTAGAAATACAAATTGAGAAAACTCAATGTCCCTCAAGATTGGTAATGTTCAGTAGAAAAAGCTTTGTCACAAGGGGGTCTGAAGCATTCAGATTCTTGAATATAACTCTCCCGAAGAGAATTACATTTAGGCTTATAGAAAATTAAATTCACAGGGCAGGGCAGAAGAGACTATCAGACAGCATCCCATTGTGTTAATCCTACTTCTGCCCTACCGTGTGGAAAATCAGGGCAGCCTGCTGCCTTTAAATGGCTTGGGAAAGCAGAACAAAGATAACCAGTTGCATTCTATAAACATTTCTGAAATTCTATTATAGGAAAGGTTCCTGGGATAATGAAGAGAGATACAAAAACTGTGACATGCCATCGCTGCCTCCAGGTTTTTTCAGTTGAGTGAGAGTACCAGGTAGAGAGACAGCTGCAAAGCATTGCAGGATTTATTAAAATTCTAAACGGGCAATGAACATGAGAAGAGGTTAAGTGGCATTTCCCTAGGAAGGGACATCAATCACGACTCTAGTAATCCTTGGTGCTCACAGCAAGGCTTAGGGACGTGCAGCCTGAGAACCACCCTAGTAGCTTGTGGGAAATGCAGGCCCCCATTTACACTAGGACCCCCTGAGTCAGCAGGTGGAAGGAGGCAGCCCAGGAATCAATACTAACAGCTCCCTAGATCATGTTTATGAACTCCAAGTTTGAGAAGAAGCAATGCTCTGAAGACAGGCACCATGATATAAGGACATTATCCACTCTGCTGGTCATGATAAGCCTTTAATGACATGCATTTTAAGAATCAATAATTATGCATTCTCATCATCGAAAAATTAGAAATATGGAAGAATACAGAAGGAGAGGAGCATTCTTAATGCATCAATATGCTGGTTAGAGATCTCAGAGGCGGAACAGGAGAGGACCAGAAAATACATGCCAAGGATGTACATGTCTGTGTTGAGGTCTAAATATGATACATGTCTACACTCCTACCAAGTTAATGTGTTTTAACATGCCATGTGCTCTCTAACTAGTGGGACCGTCTGGGGGAGATGATGAAGCCCTTGGAATTTGGGGCTAGCTAGAGGATGTAGGTCCCTAGGTGTTGGCTTTTGAATGTCATGCTCACTTTGGGTTCTGGCCCATGCTGTCTGCTTACTGATCCAGTGAACTGTAAAGAGCCCTAGATGGTACCCTTGGATGATACATTCTAGCAGGCCTCCCAGCACTGTTTGTTGGTATTCCTTAAACCTATGAGGCAAAATACATCTCTTCTCCCTACATTATTATATTAATGTTGTCAGATATCTAGTCTCAAGTATGGAAGAAGTAACTAATATGGTATGAATTATGTGTGTGAGCGTGCGTATGTGTTAAGTAGTTTTTTGTCAACTAGACACAGCGGTGGTTATCTTGGGAGAGGGAACCACAATTGAGAAAAATGTTTCAACCAGTTTGGCCTATAGACAAGCCAGTATGGGTATTTTCTTAATTAATAATTAGTGTAGGATAGCCCAGCCTACTGGGGGAGGCTGCCACTTATGAGCAGGTGGTCCTGGGTTTTATTTTTTTAAATGAACAGAGTGATTTATGAAAAGCAAGCCAGTAAATAGCATTTCTTCATGGTTTCTGTTTTGGTTCCTGCCTGTGTTCCATCCCTCAGTGATGCTGGAGTGTAAACCAAATACCACCCCTCAGAATTGCTTTTGGTCATACTGTTTGATCCTAGCAATAGAAATCAAATTAGGAGAAGAGTTGGTACCAGAATTGTGTACTATTGCCGTACATGCTGTGTGTGGAATTTTGGTTTTCTTTCTTTCTTCCTCCCTTCCTTCCTTCCTCTTCTTCTTCTTCTTCTTTTTTTCTTAATTAATGATGGATATGAGATGACCCAGTCCTGTGCCACCCCTGGCAGGTGGTCCTGGGCTGTATATAAAAATGGACTGAGTGAGCCAGTAATAAGTGTTCTTCCATCATTTCTGCTTCACTTCCTGACTCTAGAGTCCTGTTCTGGCTTCCCTTAGTGATGGACTGTGATGTAGAGATTGAATCTTTTCCTCCATAAATTGATTTTGGTTATGATGCTTTATCATAGCAACAGCAACTAAATAGGGTTTGTGTGTGTGTGTGTGTGTGTGTGTGTGTGTGTGTGTTATGTTTATAGAACAACATAACAGATAGTTAGACATTGGATATATATGTATTATATGTAAGATATCTATGCTGATAGGATACATATATATATACACATATGAATGATATTCATGTATGTATGGGGTGAAAGGAGAGATTTACTCTAAGTCACTGGAGATTTTGAAGATGAGGAAGTCCTTTTGTTATAGACCTAGCTGATATGAATGTTTGGCTCAAGTCTGAAGATCAGCAGACTCCAGCCTCAGGAAGTGTTAATCTTTCTGTTCAAATCTACAGGCAGAAGGAAAACTGATGGCAACCTGTCTAAAAGTGCTTGGAAGAATTTTCTCTAATTCCTGAAGGACTGGAAACATTTTTGTTCTGTTCAGCTTGACTATGAGGGGTCAAATGTAAGGATTCCTGACACTCCATGCAGTAAAGCCAACATGGCTCCGGTAGGACACGCCTCTTATGGAGACACGCCCCTAGGCATGGCTACATAAACTCGTGCCCACCCCCTCTCTTAAAAAGAGACACCATGTTACGGTCTGTCTCTTCTTCTCTCCTGCTTCTCTGCTCCTGTACCCTCCTGGCAATTCTCCTGAATAAGCTCTCATGTGGTCTTGGTAGTTGGTAGTGTGTGTGTGTGTGTGTGTGTGTGTGTGTGTGTGTGTGTGTGTTCTCACGTGCAAAACCAACATTTGTATTGGGTTCATCATGTGGAGTGTCAGGAATCCTTACATCTCGCCATTCTATTTATTATAAAAAGAAAACCAGATTTATGTAAGGGGGAAGGCAGGGAGAAAATGGATCTGTGCCAACGGATCTCAAGGCTGCTTCACACTGTCTTAATGTGAAGTTTGTCTTTTCAGGGAACTGTATCTTTTGGCGGTTGGTCTGTTGGATTTTGCGGGTCATTTTCTGCAGTCTGGATGAACCTAAGCCATGGAATGATAAATTTTGATTTTTCTGGAGCTTGAAAAAAAAACTATGAGTAAGTAAGAGAACTTTGGGAAATGATAATATAGTGAATGCACTCTGTTAGGTCTGGGGATGGAAAGAGGTTAAAATGGCTTCTGGTTCCATTTTTCAGAACCAGAAGTTGGGGAGGGACGAGCCAAAATACCTTGGAGTCTTTTGCTGGTCACCATCTCGACTTTGGGTCTGAGAAGCAGGCTGGAATGGAAAACTCAGAGATGGGGGAATTTAGAGAAATGTGTCTAGCGACACAAGGATTTTGGATGTTCTACACTTTGTGGTCCACCTGGGAGGCTGGAAGACTGGAGCTGACAGGTTGAAACAGATAGCAAAGTGAGCAGGGAGGCCGCTAGAGCGGCTGGCAGAGTCTGGAGTCAGGCAAAATGTGACTAAAAGAAGTTAAAGCTATTATTTTAGCTAAAAAGTCTCTTTTCTATTAGGGGTACGGAGCAGGTTGGAATGACCAAAAATGAGTGAGTGATAGGGACATCTCTGAAAACATAATTAGGTGGCAGTGTCTGATGAAGCTGGAATTGTTTGCTTCTCACCCTGACAATGCAGAGGCTAGGACCGAGTATGTGGCTCCCAGTGTCCATGAGGAGATAGTCTGCCCTGATAACATGATGACTACCCAAGGCTTCCTCTCTGCGATGAGGGTGGTCAGGCTAGGGAAACCTTGGCAGCACCAATTGCCCACGGCCAGGCCTTAGGTGGGATGGTCTCTGTAATGTCTCTTTGCCACGTGGGGCTTGGGGACACTCTCTTAGATCAGCATCCCTGGACAAGGCCTGAACCACCTCTGTGAGGCTAGGCAAGAACAAGACAGTAACCGGACTGGCCATACTCAAAAGCACAGCAGGTTCTGCTTGCTACAGGAGGCAGCTAAGGAGATGGTCAGACAGCTTTTGCCAGCAGGAGGTATCTTTTGGCATATTGTTTTTCATCTTTCCTGTGATACATCTTAAGCCAGCACTAAGACTTCTGCCTGTGGAGTCTGTCTGTGGTCCCCTCTCAAGGTCTGAGTTTAGCTCTGATGTCAGGGTAAAAAGCAGATCATGAGAAGTTGCTTTTCCTCAGTGCACTCAGGGATCTAGTATACTGTAAGAGTGCATTTGTGAGCCATTTAAAAACCTCATGAACTTTATCTGCATGAATTCTGGCCTGTTCCCAAACTCGCCTTCACTCTATAGCCTAATTTTTTACCTGAGAAAGTTTTGACGGAGGAAACAGGATGTAAACTTTTATTATCTATGGCAACCACTTTTCACAGAAGAAGAACTGGATTAGAATCTTTAGAGCGCGAGAATGAGCGACTGGTGGGGTAAATGTAGCTGCCAGATTTAGAGTTTCCAGAAAGGAAAAAGAAGAGCTGCAGATGAGCATTGAGATTTGAAATGTGGAGGTTCCAGAGAGGATCTGATCATGTGGCTAGAAACAGAAGAACAGAAAACCAGAAGGGAAAGTTTAGAGTTGAGATATGAAAAGAAACAGGAAAACTCTCAAGAACAAAGAGCTGCAAGAGAAGGTTTAGGGCTGAGATATGAAAAGAGATAGGAAAAAAAACTTTCTATCTGCCTGTGTACTTGCAAAAGTTAGCTCCCGTAAAATATCGGGGTTGGTGAGTCATTAGGTGGCTAGTTTGAGTAATCTGAGGGGTAATTAGGCCATTTCTTTGTGCAAAAACAGATAAGCTTGGTGGTATCTAGGTAAGGCAAAAAGGCAAAGTGGCTTGAATCTCAAGCCCACATTTTAGAGGTGAGAATGGAGAGATATTTTCTGCTAACTCATTTTCTATTATTGAGGCTCAGAGGGGAAAGGAACACACCAAATCTGGGCCATCACCCTGCTGAGTGGTCCTGAGGGGCAATGGAGCTATAGCTAAGGAACTCGTCAGTTCTTAGAGTAGACATTGTGGACAATATCGAAAACTACACCAGCTGTCCCTAGATACCCGTGGACATTTGGAACAGGTGTCAGGGTTAAGCCCAAACCAATGCAAGCACTTCTAAAAACTCTCTAGTTCTCAGGAGCATGCACCAAACCCAATGCTAGCCACTGTAGACACTGATGAGATTCCATTGACAGTGCGTTGGACGCCCACAGTGTCATAGTGGGCATCCAACACACTATCAATGGAATCTCATCAGCATTCCATGATAGGCGTCCCGGGGCATAAGTCTGCGAACAAGTCCATGGGTAGGGCTCAAATAACAGGGAAGGGGTAGGAATGAGTGTCAGGCAATAAGGAACAGCTGTGACCAACAAAGATCGTGGCTGGTCCTCCGAGAGACTAGAGTCCTACCAGAAAGCTGGAGACAATAGTTCATGTTTGCCGACTGGAATGGGAAAACTTACCATTCGAAGCTAGTGGTGTTCGAAAATACTGCATCAGCGGGACAGGTAGAAAGTGTGGCCTTGTAGTGAGCCCGGATCAGCGTCTCCTAGCTTATG
Organism: Sigmodon hispidus; assembly: GCA_004025045.1. NCBI lineage: Eukaryota > Metazoa > Chordata > Mammalia > Rodentia > Cricetidae > Sigmodon > Sigmodon hispidus. The sequence goes on from PVIH01004380.1 coordinate 109,932, forward strand.
TGCACCTAAACTCAGGAGAGAGCCTATCCGAGTCAAGGCACCAAATGTTGGTTTTGCATGTGAGAACACACACATACACACACACACACACACACACACACACACTACCAAGGCTACACAAGAGTTTATTTAGGAGAGTTGCCAGGAGCAGAGAAGCAGGAAAGGAGGAGAGACAGACTGCAACATGGCGCCTCTTTTTAAGAGAGGAGGTGGGCAGGGGTTTACACAGCCATGCCCAGGAGCGTGCCTCCATACTGGGTGCATCCTGCCTGAGCCATGTTGGCTTTACCACATGGAGTGCCAGGAATCCTTACACCAGGTACATTAGGAAGGGTTATTGACTTTACCTGCTCTGCTGGCCTAAATATCAGTCTTATCTCGAAACACCTCTAGAATAATCCTTGACTAAGGCTGTGGTTACCCTGGGTACCCTGTCAAGATGACCTAAATTAACTATAATATGTGAGTTTTGTGTGATAAAACTTTTTCTGGGAAGCCACAACACACATCTATACCCCACTTCACCCCACCCCCGTTAGGGATCTCACAACAGAACAGGGTACAGACACCATCAAAACCCAACCTAGTAAACCAATGAGTTTTATTGGGGTTACTTACAAGAGTATGGGTGAAGGATCACGGGAGTAGAAATGACTAAGAATAGTGCCATCTCTGGAGCCTGCTCCAGCATCGGTCAGAGATCACAAAAGCTAGAAAACCTGGAGCCCACTGCTCAGCCTATGGGCTACTCAACAGCTGGAGTAACTCTAGTATAAAATCTTTTAGGCAACTTTGGTCTGGTCTCACAGTCTTCTTCGCAGCTTGTCTTGGCAGAGACTTCTTTTTTAACTTGGCTTTTCTGAGTCTTAGCAGCTTAGCTATTAACTAAGAGAGATTCTCAGCTCTTATTGCTTACTCTGGGAGGGAGGGACCTAATGGATCTGGTCAATTTCAGGGAGTTCCTGAAGCGATTTTGAGCTTAATCAGCTTCCAGATAGAGTTCAATGTTTCTATCTTGGAGGAAACTGTTATACAACAAAAAGTTAACTACTATAAATATTCTTGTTTACCTAACTTGAACCTTTTCCATTTCATTTCTGGGGACCAGCAGTTCACATGAAGGAAACTAAAATCTTTGGGCCTTTTCAGTCAGTAAACATACTTTTGGGCAAAGCTTTCCTGGACCACTGAATTTCTACAGTGGGCTGGCTCAGCTGTGATATAACCTCTTTCCATTCAAAGTTTTATTTTCATATATTCAGAACACATCAGAAGTTGAAGGTGTTTTTCCCAAAGCAATTTTCCTAGCTGTGGTGTAAAGTATTTCTTTGGCATAAACATCACCCTTCAACCCCATCTGAGTTGAAAATCCCATTTCTAATCTTCTTTCTGATTGAGAAATGATAGAGTGGATTTGCTGGGAAACATCTGCCTGGATGACAGCTGCCTTCCCCAAGGGAGTGGCTGTAAAGTAAGTGCATATTGTTTATGCTTTTTCACTGAGGCATGCATTTTAAAAATCACAGCATAGACTAAAATCTGAGGAAGAGTTGCCACTCTGCTGATTGGGAAATTTGTGTTCTAGTATTACATTCTATTTTCCTATTCCATGTCTGTGGATATAGTCATACAAAAGCCCTTGGTGAGAATCTGACACCTTGCCTTTTCTTTTCAGAACAGAGATGGACAGATCTGACCAATGGCCAGTTGCAGCCAGCTTCTTTCACGATATCCTTTGTTTGCTACGTCTCTAGTCATACTAGTATCTTCAAACCTTATAGCATATAGCGGTGAGCCAGGAGCTTCTGCTCATCATTTTAATACTGATCCTTGTGGTTCTCCCATAGATCCTGCCTTGATGATTTCAGATAAGGTCTTAGGAGATCCTATTGGATGGTTTTGACAAATCCTCACAGTTGCAAACCATAAGCCCAAGGCCCTTGTTGCCTAACAAGAGGTTACTCACCTGACCTTCTTTGATCTTCTTAGAAATGCTGGATGGAGCCTGCCCAGACTTGCTGGATGCAAGTCTGTACAAGACCTTTATGAATATTTTAAAGCTTACATGGTTCTCTCCTCAGTGCTGACCCTCTATATAAAATTAAGTTCACCTTTGAGGATGGAGAATAGAGAAATTTAAGTGAAAATATCTAGTTAACTCCATGCTTGAGTCTTGTCACACCAAGGGACTAAACCAAGTGTTCCTGGCACTTTTCAGACCAGAAAGTGAAGCCCCAAGAGTACGGTTTCTGTGGTCAGCAAGGCAAGTGGCAAGGTTCCTCACTACTGACTGTTCCTTGGATCTTTGAAACCCTTTCATTTTGGTAAATAACATTTTTATTTCCCTGACTTCATGCCTGTTCCCTGTCTGAGTCCTGTAGTGTTGAGCACAAATCCTTAGTTTTCAGGAGCCTGACCTGAACCTAAGACTTGTGTTTTAGACAACATGAAGTGACGGTGTGGTCCTAGGTTCAGATAAAAAGGAAATAAATATTTAAAATACATAAAACATCTTTCAAAGCTTTCATGTCTCACCCCAGTGAAGGCTCAAACAGGAAAATATTTACTCAAGAGCAGACACTTCAAATAAACTGGAAGGTAAGTTCCCTTTGTGTGTTCTGTGGAGGCGGCGGAAGCTGGCTTGAGTTCAATAATGTGACCTTGAGAAATTATTTACATTGTCTCCCTTTTTTATTCTTTTGACCACATGAAGTGAGAAGGCATGCATCATCTTCCTATAAGTGTGGGTATTGTGCATTTCGATTAAGACACTATGAGCTTTCTGGCCTCGGTTTTTCCTATTGGAAAGTGTAGATAGTGTCATTTTAGCATTGTTACACGTGTGTGACAATGTGCTGGAGTTCTGAGCAGGCCTCTGGCTTACAGTGAATAATGAGTGAAGTTTTGTATCACCAGTGACAAGGAACTAGAGTTTTTCCTAGTGGCTGTGGAAAAATCATCTCACCATTTAGTGGGGTGTTGGGGAGCATGGAGGGGGAACTTGTACTCTTGAGATTCTGCACATCACTCTATTACACCATCACCCACTGTGGGGGTTTGAAAGAAAATGACCCCTCCCCCAACAGGAGTGGCACTATTAGGTGGTGTGGCCTTGTTGAAGTAGGTATGACCTTGTTGGAGAAAGTGTGTCACTATGAGGACAGGATTTGAAGTCTCTTTTGGTCAAGCCTCGCTAAGTGTGACAGATTGTCAACTTCTTGTTACCTGCAAAATGTAGGATTCTCCGCTACAGTCTGCCTGCATGCTGCCATGTTCCCACATGACGATAATGGGCTCAACCTCTGAAACTGTAAGGGAGCCACCCTAATTAAATTCTTTCCTTTATAGGAGTTGCTGTGGTCATGGTGTATCTTCACAGCAATAAAACCCTAATAGAGACACCCACCACACTACGTTTCCCAGTAGTTTCTATTCTTTTCCAGAATCCTCAGTCAAAGGATGGTGACACTGCATGGTTGCCACTGAGTGGGAAGGATGGTTGTCAATCACAGATTCATTTACATAAAGATGAGACAGATTATCGTCTCCAGTTGGGAATATGGAGACTGCAAACTGGAAGGGGTAAGTCCCTGTCTAAGGCTATCAGGTGAATATAGCTCAATTAGGATCTGAACTCAGATTTGTCTCCAAATCCCAGGCCTGGATTATAGGTCTTACGATCCCACTACATGGGCGACATTGTTGAAGTGTCTGAAAATTGCTTTTCTGCCAAGCCACTATGCTTCTAGACTCTTCTGGAAGAGCAAGTGAGGGCCCTCCACACTTGCCTTAAGGCATAAATAATGCCAGAACTTCAGCCAGGCTTCTGTGCATCAGATCTAGATGTTGTTTCATTCAGCTATTACAGACTCCGTACACTGGGATGCAGAACCAACTCCATTTTTAAAGATTAGGAAACTGAGCTTAAGCATCTTGATTGAATGACAAACTGACACAGGTCTGTTGGACACCCAGAATACACAGTACACCGCTCTAGAATCACTTGTTCATGCTTTGTTTTCATATAGTCTGAAATAGGTATAGAAGATGTATTCTTGGCAACAGCAGATGGGTCCAGGTACTGTCTGCTGGTTTTCCTCCAGTGTATATATATGCACACTCTTGTTTTTAGAGAAATTATTGTTTCATTTTTGAATATATTGCTGCCATGGGGAAAGAAATGATATTGATTCTGATTCTCTGAGGGTGAGAGCCAAGAACACACATAGGCTAACCGTCACTTATTGATGAGACATGTTTTGAAAGCTCTGTCTTCAGGTGATTCTGCTGCTCAAGGAACACACAGCGTGTGCTCTTACGCTTACTCAATCCAAGTGGTAAAGTTGATCCCTACTATGTCTCTTGATTACATCAAAAGACCCAACAATCTCAAGATGTACACACTGCTGGCTGAATAACAATTAGGGCACACCATTTTACATTAAGCTTTGTGTTTTTATGCAAGAATACTCCTTGAAATCATGTGGAAACTTACCTTGTAGCAAATACACAAAGCAGTAATATCGGTCACTGTGGTCATTATCAGAGGTACTAGACAAAATTGCATGTACTGTATTTCTGTTCCACTTGTACGCTTCACCCCAGCAGCATTATTAGGAAAAGGAGCAGGCTGTGTTGCGTTCTTATAACAGTTACACCGCCATCAAGATAGTGGGTGGGTTGGCTCCACTATAGTCCCTATGGGACCTTTACCATGTGTGTAGTCTGTGACCAATAGAAATACTGCTTTGTGGCACATGTGTTTATCTGCATAGTATTTACTTTATTCTTTGGGCCAATAAGCCCAACTTGTAGTTGAGAAAATGTCAGTTACCTAGAAAATAGCTTTTGACACTTGATTTTAGAAAAAAGCTAACTTTCCAGTTGAAAGACATTTTTCACCAACATAGATGAAAACTTTGATTCCCAAAGAGATAACCCTGTAGTGTGATTTCAGTTAATGCATGAAGATCTCAGAAATCAGGGTCCAGCTTTGTATGGTGGGGTACCCAGGCAAGAAGATGAATATTCCATGGGTCTAGTACACACTCCTCCACACAGTAAGAGCTTAATGATATTTCTGAGTGGATTACAAAATGCACTAAAAGATGAACAAGTATCAGGGAAAGTGTCTTTAGACAGTAACAGAGAAAGTAGCCACAGGTACTCCTCAGAGGACCCACAAACCAGCATCAGTCAGCACTCAGCCCACAGCAGGCCTGGAGATTTCGCTGAGGACAATGAAGGCAGAAAGTTTGTGTGTGTGTGTGTGTGTGTGTGTGTGTGTGTGTGTGTGTGTGTGTGTGTGTGTGTGTGTGTGTGTGTTTTGCTTACTGACAAAGTGGTCACACTGGACTCTGGAGGCATTACTTCTGAGCCGCACACCACTTCCAGGGACACCCGTGGCTGCAGCATGAGAATCTCCACTAGGGGTCTCTAGCAGCTGGCGATTTGCAGCAGCAATTGGGTTTGCAGGCGGCCTCTCTTTGTCTGCACCCCAGGTGTGGACTCCTCTTTGTTCCCAGGCTGGACTTCCACCTGCCCCGGGAGCCAACTGGGTGCTCGCAGTAACTTCTAAGGCCACCGAGGGCTGTGAGCATCTGCCTCCAGTTTGTCTCCTGCTCTCTAGAAGAGCTGGTGTTTTCTAGCAGGCGTGGGTATCTTGTATAGGAAACAGGGCTTGAAAGAAAAAGGAAAATCCAGAGAATGATGTTGATGATGAAGAACTGATGGCGAAGAGGCCACTTTTCAGGCCAGAGTAATTTGTCATAAAATATTTAAAGCTGCTTGACAGACAGCCCCACAATGCTCCCGTGAATGCCGACCACTGGATTAATCTTGTAAAGGAAGGACTATTTCATTCTGTGTTTAGCACAGGAAAAGGGAATGACCTTCTCTGAGAAATACCCCAAAGGATTGCTGAGGGCAGCTCCACATGCTGGGACATTCACCCTGCGGTATGTTCTGTCTGCCTTCAAACTTCAAAGGAACGCTAAAATAAAATAACAGATTATAGTAATTTAAGAGCACCCTGTAAACAATAAATTACAGGAGTTGTAACAGTCCCCGTTGATGGAGAGACAGGGCACAGACTGTAAACATTTACGTCATTAGGTCATAGATGTGGCTCTTCTGTTTTTACCATTTCAGTTTGTCTTGTTTCAGGCTTGAGTGTCTTCACATGCCTATCCACTGCCCTTTGTTCCCCAAGAGGTGTTACTCATCACTCAGTGGTCACAGCCATAGAGGCAAAAAGTCATTCAGCTCCTTGCTCAGACTCATGTATTCAGAAGATAACTCTTGATGACCTACTCTGTTGACAGCATAGTAAATTACACAAAGGCCGGACAGGTAACATCCTCCTTACTTCCAAAAAGTAATGACCAGGGAGAGAATACTGTCTCTACACCCTGAATTACCATTAAGATAAGGTGGACCCAAGCTCCGCCCATAGGGAGGTACAGGAGAGTGGAAGCATTCCACAGAAGATTCTCTGGACAAAGGGCATTCTGGGTGAAGTTGCGCCACAGTTGCACTGGCCACCAACCCGAAAGGACCTGGACAGAGGCTAGGTACATAGGGCACAGTGGGAAAAGGTCACAGCGGAGGGGGCAACAGGAAGTAAGCACAGAGAGAGAAGCCGGGAGGTTTTAAGATAGGGAGGGGCCTGTTCAGCTGCCCAGGCTGGACACCCAGGAACCTATGCAGCAGGAGAAGTTGCTTTGTGAATTTCTGATTTTGTGATGACATAATAAAATTATAGCTAGGGGCTGGTGAGATATCTTAGTGAGTAAGGACATTTGTCTTCAAGCCTGAGGACTGGAGTTTGAGTTCAATTCCTGGATCCACATGGTAGAAGGAGAAATCTTGACTTCTCCAAGTTTTCCTTATATGCAAACATGTATGTAAAAACACACATGTGTACACATATAAATATGCATACACACATACATGCATACACATATATACCTTATGGTATGAAACACCTAGCAGAGCCTCAAGTCCCTTGGCCTTTGAACTGGAGAAAGTGGTTCCTGATCACAAGATAATCTTCACTGGGCCATATTTTACTTTCTTAAAATATTCATTTATTGTTTTACCTCTATGGATGCTTTGTCTGCATGTGTACCACACGGGGTTTCTGGTACCCACAGAGGTCAGAAGAGGGTGTGGGGGAACCTAAGATTGAAGTTAAAGATGTTTGTGAGCCATCATGTGGGTGTTAGAAACCGAACTCAGGTCCTCCACAAGAGCAACAGGGGCGCCAACTCTCCAGCCTGTACACCTTGCTCTTGTTACTAAAGTTCTGTGAAGTCGAATATTATAATCTGCACAAACAGAAACAGGCATTCTGTGAGATTTATGATAAAGAATGAAGCCCATCACTTACTGCTCAATTTGGGACATTGAAAGATATAATCTTTGGGCCACAAATGGGACATTTCCTCAGCAAATAAGTCACCAGTGGGTAGTTACCTTTGGGATAGAAAACAAACATTGTTCAAACCAATTATTCTGTATTTCACCTTACAACCTCTTCAAGAATACAGTCTTTAAACCTGGTACAATGTAGCTCCACACCTGGTATCTTTTTTTTTTTTTTTTTTTTTTTTATGCTTAACAACACTCTATATTATTGGTAATAGAAGTGGGAAAACAGCCTGAATCCAAGATGTCTGCTAACATCCTAGATGAATAAGTGGCTGAACCAAACTGAACTCGAAGCCCAGGTAATAAAAATCCTGTGAAGTGACTTAGCCACATTCATCATCTAAAGATCTGGGGGACTTTGTAAATGACTAGCCAAACAACTAAATGCCATGTCATATCTTGAACTCTGGGCATTCAAGAAGTTCTATTCTCACAGAGTTCAAGGATTTGCTGGGTATATATTCCCACAGAGCTCCAGATGAGGTTACACCAAGGTTGCATTGCCCTCCAAAAGTGGGTGGGAATGGTGAGATGTGGCAGCCTCAGGGTCCAGTTTCCTCAGGCCGATCTGTCTTAAGATCCCTAGAAATGGAGGCCATGTAGCAAATTGGGTTTTTTCCTTAAGCCAACAAACCAAAATGGGTGTGGACACTTGTTGGGCTCTCATACTGGGATAGCATCCTGGAGGAGAATTTTAAAATATACTTTAAATCAAGTATAAAATGTGACATGAGTGCATATCGTGATCGTTTAACATTTATTATTCACTGTACAAGAGGCTCTCTGCGGATGTGAAGGGCCCCAGGACCTGACTGCTGTTTCTGAGTCACTCCGGATAATTTTCAAATGGACTATGTCCTTTTAGTCATGTTTTGCAAAACCGTGCTGTTCCCAATGCGAACACTTTCCGTTTTGCTCTATAATGAGAGTACTTTCATCTCTTTAATGTTTGCCTTTTCCTTTGATCTAACAATTTCTGCTCAAATTTCACAGTTTTCTGTAGCTTCAGGATTGAAAGAACCGATTACCCTGCTGGGAGCGTGAAAAGGATTTAAAAAAAGAATATCTGCATGACATTTCCTCCCGGTGAAATTAATTTAGGTTTAAATACAGGAGGATGGCACACACCTGCTTCAGTCTTTCTCACACACACCTAGGAAGGTCCTTATCCTAAAAGGATGCTTTTGCTCCTGCTGAAGAATCTTAGTCTTTTGTGAGGGGCAGAGGACCTCTTTCTTTGTGTAAGTCCGATGCCACCTTTGGGATGTCTCTGTTTCTTTGAAGACCAGTCTCAGAAGCTCAGTGGACTTTCTGGGCAAGGTCCCTGCCTGTGGCTGAGGGTACTCTGTGTATGTAGCCAGACTGGCTCCCTAGGTGCTTTAGGAGGGCTTCTTTAGCAGGGCAGAGACCTTCGGCTCCTGAGCAACAAAGGACAAATTGGATTGGTGGAAGGGGCGCTCCAGCCTCGGTGGCATCCTGGCCTGCTTCTGCCCAGCACCTAGTCCTCAGTGACTCCGCCTTCGCCTTCTGGATTCCCCACCCCCTGCTGTGTAGCTGCTTCAGAGCCCAGCGCTTGCCGAGAGTCCCACTACCTTCCTCCTTCGACCCCTCCATCCCCTTCTAACCCGGGAAGCTGTACATTGCTCCCGGGCCCGCCTTGCGTCCCTGGCGGTGTGTCCAGCATCTCGGGGGCAAGATCACAGTCTAGTCGGTACCCACCCGGTGGTCCATAGCCTCCCCTTGCAGCCAGAGGCTCAGGAGCTGTCAAGCCAACGGAGCCGATTCAGCCCGGAGCGCCGGCGTTCCTCTCCTTCCTTTGTGTGTGCGCGCGAGCCGAGTTGGGGCGGAGGGAGAAGGGGGAGGTCGCTTTCGGTCTCCCCCGCCTTTGCCCCGGCCGCTCGAAGTGCGGCAGCGAAGGTGGGATCCCGAGAGCCGGTGCGGGGAGCCGCGGGGCACCCAGGTTCCAGTCGCGTGCAGGGAGCGGTACCCCGGTTGGGAAGGCGGGGACGGTGAGAGCGGCGGTCCCATCCTCCGGCCCGGCCGTCTGTCTTGGCGTTGCTGAGCCCCTGCCACCCCGACGCCCGCAGCCGAGCGCGCCCAGGCTCCGAGAGGGACGGCGAGCACGAATAAATAGCGGCGGCGGCAGCGCGTCATCTGGCGGAGCAGGAAGTGCAGGCAGAGTCCGGAGGCCGGTGCTTCCCGCGCGTCCCCAGGACTTTGCAATGGGCTGGGGGCCGTGCGGGCTGCCAGCGGCCGGCCAAGGGCAGCGGCGACGCCGCCCGCACTGGGACTGAGCGAGCGGAGACGTGCGGCGCCGAGATGGCAGCGTCCAGCAACTCCAGTCTGTCCGGCTCGTCCGTGTCCTCCGGTGAGTTTCAGTGGGCGGTCGCTCGTGCGGGGATGGAGAGTCTACCTGTGGCCGTCCCACGGGCTCTAGGAGAGGCGCGCGGGATAAGGGCGTCCCGCGGGACACTTGTTAGGGTGGCCCGCACCCTGGTGCCGCAGGTCCTCCGCCCCTGACCTGTGACACTGCAGAGGTGGGACGCTGTGGCGTCCTAGGCGTGCGGATCAGGGGTTTGGGGCTCCTGGAGAGCGAAAGCTGCTAGGCAGCCTCGCACTTTCTGCACAGCTGAGCAGGGACAGGCGGCGCGAGGGACGTGAGAGCAAAGCTAGCTCCGGACCTGTCTGCCTTGGTGCCTGCTACCATTGATATCCAGTACAAATCCTTACTCCTTGCAGACTCGGATTTCTTTGTTTGTTTCAGAAATTAGCTCCTTGGAGACACTCGCTTGGGGCATGGGTTTGAGTGAGCAGCCCGGGAGAATGTGCCTTGCTCCGTGATTGAAGTGAGATTGTAGAATGGAGGTCTAGCCCAACCTCTGGGACTCCTGGCATGTTTACAGGGAGTGTGAAACTGGAGTGTGTGTGTGTGTGTGTGTGTGTGTGTGTGTGTGTGTGTGTGTGTGTGAGAGAGAGAGAGAGAGAGAGAGAGAGAGAGAGAGAGAGAGAGAGAGAGAGAATATGAATATGTATGTGTGTGGGGCTCTAGACATATTCTTTTACTACTCTGTAATTTTACTTTCAGGGCTTCTGATTTTTTTTCCTTGTTAAATGGTCGAGTGAAAAAAAAGGGCTTTCAGCTTTTCTATGGTTGATCAGCAGGTCTAATTGAAGAGAGAAACATGATAATGAATGTCAAGGCATAAGAATCAATGGAGGCAGCCCCAGTGGTTTCTGAACATGACAGGTTTCTAATCAGAATGATGCATTAGACACAGTTCCACTACCCTTTTGGACACTGAAAACTTTAATAAGGAACCCTGAAGGGATGGCTGGTAAGGTGTAGTATACAGAATTCAAGGGCCAAGATGGTCTTGAAGTCATAGTGGGAATGAATGCTCAGTGTATTAATATTGTACAGTGTCCTGTTGGATTCTTTATAGTAGTCTCCAAAATTTAAACTGAATGCAGCTGAGACCCAGCACTGGACAGGAAGGCAAGCCTGAAAGGAACCACAAACTATGGATGTGTAACTAATCAAGTCCTAAACACAAGGTAGGACTGTGACCAAGGTGCAGTTGTGATGTTCTCCTGAAAGCCATCCACTATTGGGAGGGGGGACAGGGTCAGGTTTAGTTGCAGAGAAATGACATTTCCTCTAATGATTTCTGACAACTAATAAAAACAGCATTGTTAGGTGTCTGGGAGTTTGAGCTGGCTGGTGGTATCTGCTGGTGGGCAGAGCAGTCGGCTCCTATTAAGAGTAGCAACAAGTTGACCGCCTGTGGTTTTAATTCTCAGAACTCAGCAAATGCTACAGCTTATTTTTAGTACCCTCAAACCACCGCTGCTTTCCATTCATTTTGGTTGACTAACATTGAATTTAAAATGCAGAGCCCTTGGCTTCCTATTAGCACATGGCTCTCCCTCTCCCAAGACTGGATTAACTGACAAGCTGGGACCAGGAGACAGTAGCATTGCAGGATACACTAGGGGCGTGGATTACAGATGCTGTGACACTTGAAATTTTGGATCTTGCTAGAGCTCTTAAGAAGCCTGATTGAACAATTCTAAGAGCCCTGGAAAGACTTTGCTGCTCAGAGAAGCCAGGAGAAGCTTGAGGTGGTAATTGTTTTGCAGATAGGGGAGGCATGCCTACCAGGGCTTCTTTCCTGCCTTGTGGACTGCTATTTTATTCCTATTGGAAACTGGGAAGTTGCATGAAATCAGAAATGCAGAGAGGACAAAAATCTATTTACTATTTCATGTAAATCAACCTGACTTCTGGGCTTCTACACCAATTCATCAGACACGTTTGTCTTGTGAGATATGGAATCATAGTTCTTTTTAAGCACAGTTACCATTGTGTGGATAATGAATAATTCAGAGGACACAGGCAATTCACACCTGTGAGAGGTGTTGGAGGAGAGAAGAATAGAGCTTGTTTCCCAAAGCAGCTGGGTTCTCTCAGGCAGAGGCCCCAGTCTGAGGAAGCCAAGCACTCTGTAAACCCATTAGTCACCAAACTGAGGGGCTAACCGTGGGGCAGACTTGATCTTCCAGCATGCTTAGCAACGGAGATAATTCTAGCTTCTTTGTAGCTGCAAACTTATGAGATCGTTGTATTTGAGCTCTGGCTCTACTGCTGACCAAGGCATCTTTGAGGTGGGGTGCTTAATTTTCCCTAGCCTTAATTTCCTCACTAGGTCAGTGTGCTGAGCTTTTGACACAGGGTCTAATGCATGAAGAGTGTTTGATGTAGAGGCTGGAGAGATGGCTCAGTGGTTAAGAGAGATTGCTGTTCTTCCGGAGGACCCGAAAGCTCACAACAACCTGTAACTCCAACTCGAAGAGAACTGATGCCCTCTTCTGGCCTCCACTAACATACCTCCATATGGAGTGCACACACACACACACACACACACACCACAGGCACATACAACACAGCACACACACCTTTAAAATCTAGATTTTTTTTTTTTTTGAGGAATGAAATGGCAGTCAGTGTTCAATGCTCCAACCATAGGTACTGAAATAAACTCAATGCCCAGTGTTCATAAAGTCTGTTTCTTCCCTCATATGCTGAGTGTGATTATAAGATTGGGCTCCATCAGAGCATATTCCAGGTCTCAGGCACAGCTCTGAGTATTTGCATTGAAGAGATGACTCAGGAATCCTCCTGAGAAGCAGCAACTCATGGCCTGTGTTCTAGAGTGATTCAAGACGTGCTGTAGAGGACCATGAAGAGCCAGGAGACATTGCCTCATCCTGGAGTGACCAGTGGACACAAGGTTTGGACAGTGATGGATGAGCAGGAGGTTTGCCTTTCAGGAAGATGGAGAACTGGGGCCTGGAGACGGGAAAGGCTGTGATTTCCTTTTGTATTTCTCAGGGCATTGATCCTTTTCCCTGGTGGGCTGGACACCCCCTGGAGACTTTGATCGGACCAACCTGGAATCCTAGGATGAACAGCTGACTTCTGCAGGGCCACACTATGGTCTAACCCTGTCTCTTCCGAGGGACAGCTGGAAGGGAACTGATGTTGGTGTTTGTAAGGAGGGAAGCAGAAATGACTCACGGTTCTCTGATTTGAATAATCTCACTTGCTGTTGTTTAACCATGTCAGCCAAGTGTCTTTGTACCTGTTACCAAGTGACACACACCGAATGAAGTTATCAGGTTAACATTAACTTAAAAATACATTTTCTGAGAACTTTTCAGGATTTTTTTTTTTTTTTGAGGATTCAATTATGTGTAAAAAGCAATTGGCATGCCTCTGTTTTGATGATGACTGCTAATGATTAATTTCACAATCACCTAGACTGGCAAGAAGATTTGATTCCTTGTTTTATTTTAAAGCATTTACAGACACAGAAATCAGTATTTTTAAGATTTTAATACAGTCCATGGTACTTGATTATATCCAGAAATAAACTGGCTGATTCGACAGTTTTCTAGATAATTATGGGTCACATTTGCTTTTATAATTAAAATAAAAACTTTTCACATATTAGTAATGTGATTGCCAAAAGGATAATGTCACAATCAAGAAAAAAAAAAAGCAACCCATGCTATGTAGTAAACAAATGAGATATTTTCTAGCAACTGAACAAGTTAGAATATTAACTATTAAAGAGGTCCCCTGGATAAGAATTTAACATTTTGAAAACATAAGCACATAGCATTATTAAAAGAAAGTTGACCATTTTTACAAAAGGAAAAAAGGTAAAACTCAGCATGGTGTTCAGTAATCAAAACCTTAAGTGATATAGCATTCTTGCACAGGTTGAGGTATTTATTCCTGTGGATTTTACAGAGCAGCATTGAGGAAAGGGAGGTAGTGTTGTTCTCTGCTCTTACTCTGGTGTGGACCATGGCGGCAGTAAGCAGAGCTGTTTCTTGTCATTGGAAGGGACTGCCCACTGGCATACATGGTCTTTTATATCCTGAGATGCAGAGGCAAGGGCTGGACTTTGGTATGGCAGCCACTAACATATGTGTAGTTCAGAGCTGCGTGGATCTAGTATCTGTCAGGGAACCATGAAAGAAGCAGTTATGTGTGGAAGACTTTGCTTTGCTTTCAAATGATATAGCTCCTGGGAATTAAACATCATAATCATCTATATTAACAGAGAGGGTTGATTATCTGCTGTATATTAACCCACATCATAGAAACTGGAGTTAAAATCACAATAAAATAATAAAATAGTAAAACAAAGATTAATACTGAGGAAGAAACAATCCTCTCAGGTGAGGCACATCTGTTTTCCTGGTGGCCGTTTTATATCAAATTGAACCTAGTAGCCTTCACTGTCAGTAATTTAGAGGAGCCCGATAGTTCAGTGTTGGAGAGATTAAGAACAGTCTTATTAAACACATTTGTTATGGTTATTACTATAAACCTAAAGGTCATAGTTTGATGGGCTGGTCACCATAATCACATTGCTGGTAGTGAGACTCTTGGGAGACAGGGCCTACTGAGTTGAGCGTGTATCTTCCTTTCCCACCAAGAGATGAACAGGTCTTCTCTGCCAGCTGTTCCCTGCCCCCGTGAAGTTCTGCTACACAACAAGCCTAAAACCTGACCACAGATTGAGGCCTCTGAAACCATGAGCAAAATAAATCTTGCTACTTCCAGGATCTCGAATATTTTGTCATAGCAGCACAAGATGGACATGAAGGTGCAGATTTCTGGCATTGGACAGGAGCACACTGATTTGTGTGTTTCGATGGGATGCTGGTTCCCCTGCCTAGCCACATCAAGTGTGAAGGTGACTCTGTCCTTAGTTTGACTTTTGAGGGATAGACACGTTAGTTATTTTTCTATGCCAACCTTCACATACTTTAAGTGGACAGTATGTCCTCTTTGTTGTTACCTGAGGCTTGGCTGACACTGAGGTCCATCTGCTGCTCAGCAGGGTCTCTCGTTCCTATACAGTGCTAACAACAGCAGGACATTTAGTTGGAAAACATACACAGTGTTGTGCTGGTATGTTTGGAGAAAAAAATTTCTGCCAAAAGATGAGTATTTCTGCCAAGATATGTATAAAGAAAGAAAAAGTGGTCCTAGAATTAGGTTGGTGAATGATTGCTAGTATTCATCCATCTCTCATGGGTCAATTATCTCTGAGGGGTGTGTTTGCATTTCCTGGCTTCTAAAATGTTATTTAACTTTCAAAAAAAAACTTCCTTTTCCTTCTTTTTCCGCATGCCTGCCATATTTTTGTTTAGAAATACTTTTCACAAATCCCACGTTTGGTTTACCTTGCTGTTAACATTGTCTTAGTCCCTCGGCATCCTTCTGCCCTTCCTTCCATGGGCTGTGTGGGAGATAAAGCTGGCTTTCTATATTTCATATGGATTTGGATGCTTGTGTCTCAGTGTGTGCTGGTTGATGAAATAGAACACAGCCGTGTACTTCCAGGTTACTAGCAGGAGTTGATTCAACTTGGCCCCGGAGAGAGGAAGCTAGCCTCTGCTGGGCCTCTGTCAAGGATTTCTGTAATGTCCATTGGGGTCTGAAGCTGATGACTAGGATGGGACCATTGTCATGAAAGTATTTCTTGCTGGGGACTTGGGGAGAGCTGCCACCAGCTCCTTGTACAAACAACTAGCCTTCTTCCTCACAATGAATCACACAGCATAGTGGGCACTGATCTGTGAGTTTAGTCACATGATATGATTTAGTTGCAACATTGCCTTGTTTCAACAGGTAGGCCTGTCAGTTACCCAGCCTCACCCCTTTTGCAAGATTGTATTAGCAACATGAATTATTAATTTAAAACAACCAGTGTCTAATCCTCCTTTGTCCATTAATAAATACGAAGTTAGCTGAGAAGGTTCAGAGTCCAGCGGAGCTTTGGGGTTGTTCAGCAGATCCTGACTTTTGGTGCTTGTAAAGATCAAGGACCAAAGAACTCAGGACTATCTGTCCAGTGAGGCTCAGCTAGGTCACAGTAGGATGGACTCTTCTCCAGGGCTCCAATTCCCACACACCAACTCTCGGTCTTCCTCCTGACTCAGCCAAAGAGTAGCACTAACCTTAGAGAATTTATTGCAGACTTTCTCTGTTTACTTTCAAAGAGGGTGCTCTGCTTAATTATGCATTACTTTAAAAAAGAACCCACACGGTGCTTTGTATTTTAAATGGAACTTGCTTGTCATGGACACACCAAGATTTATGTGAGTCCAACCAGCCCCAGCTCTGTATAGCAGTGCTGCCAACCATAGTGGCCTATTTAGCCACACTTGCATTTGAAAAAAATTTAGTTTCTCAACATCTGAGTGCTCAAAAGCACACATGGCCAGTGGCTACTATATTGGACCACACATATTTCTATCATTGTGGAAAAAAATTCCTTTTGGATGACATGAGTATATGTAGTTCTAAGACAGACTATTAAGTAATACAAATAAACCAGCCGAGGGCAGAAACTTCTGTCACATTTCTGTGTTCCTTTGAGTCTCTGGTTTATGTTTTCTAGTTAATTTTGCAAAATGACTTTTGCTGAACAAGCCCTAAGATCTGCCGTACTCTGAATCTGCTCAGTTGAGCTCATGTTTATTAGTAGACAATGGAGAATTAGAGAATGGTGGTTTAAAATTAATAATTTATACTGCTGATACAATATTGCAAAAGGAATAGTTTCCTTATAACTTTGGGGGAACCGTGGAGCAATGCTGAAGGGCAATGATGGAAAAGAGAACTATGGGAAACTCCCGAGGTTTGATTCAGAGTTAAAAATAATAATAATAAAGTTTGTTGTTTTCTTGCTGGTAACTTGATTTCTTATTTTAAATAAATTCACAATGAGCTTTAATTTCAGCCTCCAAGAAAAAGTGCCTATGGCTAGAAAAAGCCTGAGTCTTTCAATTGTATCTCTTCCAAGGAATCATAAAGAAAATAGGGAAATCATGAATGTGTGGACCGAGGTTCCTGACTGCATAGCCAAGCCCTGTTGTTGGAAAGCCTTTGGAGCAGCCTGCCCACCAGAAGGCGGTTTGCCTAGAACTGTTCTCCTTCTGGGGCACTTGTGGGACAATGCACATGAATTGGGTATTTTAAAAAAAATCAAGTTAGTTTTTGGAGTTTCAAATGTATGTAATTTTGGAAGAGATGCCTCTAAAAAAGATACAGGAACATGAGAGCTCCTAGGGAGAGGAAGTTTTTCTCTTCAGACTTCTGTTTCCACCTCCAGGCACAGCAGAAGTGAAGTGGATGGAGTTCTCCGAGTGTCAGTTAATGTCAGACTCCTGGGTTCAGAAACCAACAGCCTGAAGACCATGCTGTTCACAGTCTGGTCTTCATTAACATGAGTTCAGACCCTAGCTTTAGGATCTATAATTTACAGAATCTCTGGGCTGGTAATCTTAGGCAATCCTCATCTCTCTGGAGGCTCATGACCTTAGTTTCATGGTGCCCACACTTGACTTCTACAGTGCCATAGTACTGCCTGTTTCAAGGGAATGAATCCTAGAGCTTCCCTATTGTTTCAGATAGTGCCATTATAAGCAACGTATAGTGCTTTCCTTGAAATGGTTTTATTTCTAAAGAATAAACCCAAAAGACTGTGTTGGGATAAGAAATAAGAAGCAAGAACCTGGCTTCAGGAGTCCATCTCTCGCTCCGTCTCTTAGCATGCAGGAGTTGCAAATTTACCCCTAAGAGTCTCATTCTCAGCCCCAATCAATATGGTGGTCTCATATTCAAATTCTGAATATCTGTTGAAAATATAATAGATTAAATGAAATTACACTGAAATTAAATTCACTTGATTTTAAAATGTTGGTATGACTCCAAGTGCATTTAATATGGCATATGTGGCCCAGGATAGCTCTGCAGGAGGCAGAACTGGTCTGGGTGGTTCCTGTGAGCAGTCTTGCCCCAGCTTTCCTCACAGTGACTGACGAGCACAATCGGTGATGCACACCCGGTGTCTCCACAGTATGCTTTCCAGAAAGTGACTCTGCCCATCAAAACAGTCGAGCCCCTTTTCCTGATGTCCTGATTTTAATCCCAGATGTAAAGATGTGATCAGTTATTCCTGAATCTGTACATGAATTTGGATTTGCAGTGATTTACAGAGAGCAGGTAGGGCATTCATTAGATTCTTGCATAGAAGGGTTTTGCTTTTTGCACTTTTTTTTTTTTGTTTTAGATTCACTAAAATTCCAGATTTTCCCTATCTATATGTTAGATTTGTACATACCCTTCCTTTCAAAGACAGTCTGTAGTGCTGTATGGTTGGAAGAGATACTGAACAGACAAGGGGGCCATTTCTTCTTCCTATATGAAAAATGTTCCTCTGATAGTCTCTGGACTGAGGCATCCTGCCACCCATCAGTATGCATGTACACATGCACACAAACACATACACACACATATATACACGCACACATATACACGTGTATATATCTGTATGTCTGTGTCTACACAGAGAGTAGAAGTAAATCGGATTTCAAACAAAAGTTATTTCTAACCAAATTTATATTGCATATAAGGTAATACCAAAGGAAATGAAAAGCCAAGCCTAGCATTACTTTTAGTAATGAAAGAATTCATTTGGGGTTATGCCAATGGTGTGTAGATATTAATACGCATAATACCACTGCCTAATGTTGATTTAAGTTGCTCATTCAAATTCACTTTATTATAGAAAAATTAGCCATTTTGTTTTACAGTGTTTGCCCCCACAGATAGCATTGGGAACATTAAAGCGTGTTTATTATTTGCTGGATTTCATATGCAGAGGGCACAGTAGTATCTCCCACAGCCTGTGCCCTTTGGCTTGTGACCCATTACACTCTCTGCCACTACCCCCATGATCAATGTCCAGGGTTGAAGGTACTGTGTGAGCAAGGAAGTTCATTTCCTCTGTGACATGACTATGCCCTAGGGCTGAGTTGTGGCATCCAGGGACCTCTCCTGGTTTGACAAACTAATCCCCCCCAATATAACTTCTTCCTCTGAGTAAAAAATCAACTGACAAAGCTTTGTAAACTCTGCTAATGATGGCCAGAAACAACCACAGCAGATCCTAGACAAGTAAACATGTCTAGGTTTGAGAGTCACTTGTCCTGAGACAAGTTATTGGAGTCTGGATTTAGTTTTGTATTGAACTGCACTAGCATAGTGTTTTGCAAAAATGCACAACAGTCTTTCAGGAAGGGGACACCCTGCTGCATCTCCCTTTCGTGAATAGCTGAGTGTAAATCTGCCACTCAGAGGTTCCTGGAGACATGTCTGCCTCCATCTGGAGTTTGAGCTCCATCTCTTCCTAGGAATGAGTCCCATCCATTTGAGGGGATTGAGGTTCTTCCCTACGCAGAGACTTGTCTCTAACATCCAGTTGCTGGGTTTTGTAAACGGAGGCGGGTGCATTTGAACCACACTCCTTTGATAAGGTGTCACCAACAGCATAGACTCTGTTAACCTGGACTGCTGAGTTCCCAGGGTCTTGTCTGTAAAATGGGCTGTGAGAACTGAATCTGTGAATATCTGTGTAAGAGACTTGAGAATTCATGGGGAAAAACAATCACAATCACGGTTCTCAAGATATTCACCTTCTAGAAAGAGGTTTTGTGAGTTCCCTTCGTGAGCGAGGAGTGATTACTTCGGCCCATGTTCTGCTGTCTGGGCACACCTTTTCTTAATACACTGACCAGCTCTTCTTCAACAGCCTCTCACACTCATGGCATGTGACAGAACCAAATCAGCCAGTGTGTTCCCTATATTGCCAATACCATTTAAAATTAGCTTAGATAGTTCTAAGGGCTATTTGAGTTAACTGGTATATAATATGCAGGGCAGATTCTCCTCAAGTTACAAAGGCTTGCATCCAAATAAGCACATTGTAAATGTAAAATATTCTAAGTTAAGAAAGCATGGGGCACATCTAATCTACTGGGCATGGGGCTTAGCAACACAGTATTACTGTAATGCTGGCTGCTGCCCTGACTCCATCCTGGAATTGCATGGCTGATGAGGGGTTGTGGTTTGTTAAGCAACATTGAAGGAGATCTACCTCACAGGCAAACATCAAAGTTTGATGTATGGTCTACTGAATGTGCATAGTTTTTTGTACCATCCTGAAGCCAAACACTTGTCCCTAGAGAACTGTCTACAAATGCAAAAGAATTTTTGCCAGTAGACTGCATGCTGTGAATCATACATTCATTCATTCAGGAAGCCACCACCCAACTTAGGAGTTTTATCTCTCCTCTCTCTCTCTCTCTCTCTCTCTCTCTCTCTCTCTCTCTCTCTCTCTCTCTCTCTTTCTCTCTCTCTTTCCTCTGTCTTCTTCCAATCCCTCCTTGTTAAGTTCAGTTCTCTAGCTTTTTATGTTTGTTTGTTTAAGTGCTAAAGTTGATGTTTAGAGTGGTCTCCACCACACTGTGGAGACTCACTAACAGGATGTGAGGAAGCAAGAATATTTCTGTCGGGCAGTCTGTCATAGGGTAGTGTTAGAACTAGCTACCCATTCACATTGCCTTACGCTTCAGTGGTTTTCAGAAAATTAGTTTTCTTTAAATTCATAACACACAAATATAACTCATAATATTACAAAGAAGTTATTTGTGTCAATAGACTCTCGACAAAATCAGACTGTCTTTTCTGAACCAGCACTTTGGTTCATAAGCTCCCTGCAGAAGTGAATAGTGGACGCTCAGGAAATGTAAATACAGGTTCAGAAAATGTAAATACAGTGATGCAATTTACATGCTACAAGGTGAACCTGAGAAATGTTGTGGCAAGTGAATGAAGCCATTCACAGAGACAATGGTGTTTGATAACACTGGTCTGAGATGTCTAGGAAACACAGATCATAGACTCAGAAGTAGATTCGATGTTCCCGAGGCTTTGGAGGGTTGGGGATGAAAGCAAGCCACTGCTGATAGGAATTGTCTTTTGGGACACTGAAATGACTTAAATTTGACTGTGGTAATGGTTGCAGATATCTGTGAATACAGGAAAAGTCGTTAACTTTGCAATTTTCATCATGCGGTATCTATTCATTGTATCCCATTAAAGCTCTTACTTTTTTAAATTCTAAAAATTAATATAATAAAAACGAAGGCCAGGTATGGTGGCACATGCCTTTAATCCCTGTACCTGAGAGTTACAGCCTGTTGCATCTTTGTGAGTACAAGACCAGCTTGGTCTTCAAAGGAGTGCCGGGCCAGCCAGAGGGACACTGTGAGAACCATCTCAACCAAACAACAACAACCACCCCAAACTAAACCAACAGCAACAAACAAGAAGGCACTAAGTAAGACCATAGGCAACAATCCACAAGAAAATCCATTCTGGACAGGATGCTAGTGATCGACCACATAGTGGGAATTTAAGGACACATCATTGGTCACTTATATGTCACATGGGGGGGGGCCTCCTTCCTTTCTTCACCCCCATTTCCTCCCTCCCTCTTTCCCTCCTTCCCTCTTTCCCTTCCTTGTGGTACTGGGATTGGGGTTTGGGGCCTCCTGAATTCTAGGCATGCATCTACCACTTAGCAGTATCTCCAGACCACTTTTTAGCTTTTATTTTGAGATTATGTCTCACTAAGTTTCTCAGATGGACCAGGGACTTGCAACCCTCTTAGTTCACTTTCCTGAATAGATGAAATTATAAATTACAGGCTAATCTGGGGGTTTATCTCCTATTTATTTCCACATTCCTCTTTATTCTGCAGCCAGTGGCTCACTCACCTTCCACTAGACAAATGGCTCTCTTTTTCCACTGTCCCCCAGTGACGGGCATTCTCCCTGCTACGGAAGAACAGAGAGAATAGTAGGTCTTTCCCCCAATTTTGAACAGGCAATTAACACATTTTTCATGACTAGTTAATTACATTTTTCCCCCTGAACCCTGGACACAATTGTTATACCCTCACAGTAGAATGTGAGTCTGTCAGAGCGTCCCCCTGGGCCATTGGTAGCCTAGTTGGTTATGTTTACAATGTACTGTATTAGTAAACATAACCAACGAGCCTACCAATGCTGTTTGTGTAAACATTCCAAAGCGTATCTTCTTGTCTGTGCAGATGTTCCTAAGGATAGCTTCAGCCGCCTCTTTTGTTATTTCTCATCAAAGGGCCAGCGGTGCCCTTTGATCATGTAAGATCACAGTATTACACAATAAATACTTTCTTAGAAAAACCAAAAAGCCTACAGAGGAATAGCTTCCTCGGGTGTTATGATAGTGCTGACTTTTATTCTGAAAAGGCAAGAAATATGCGTTTGATCCAATCACATTTAAAATATGAATCAGCACAAACAGAAGTGTTTCAAGAGCCATACAATTTATACTGCTGACTCCAGTCAATGAACGTCTTCCAGACACCTGCTGCTCTCCAGCCCTGGCTAGCAGAGACCTTCTCCTCTTGCCCTTTGTGTGGAGAATGTCAGCTGGACAGAGCAATGGCTCTAGCCTGGAGCTAATGGACGTGAAGAGTGGGGTTGCACGACACTGTCTCCGTGACTTCAACATCTTTGCCCATGCTTAATGTCTCATGGGAGTGTTTTCCTGGTATCCTAAGAGGGAATGGGAATGGGATAGAGTGGATCTGGTGTCTTTGTCTTCCCTGGGGTGAAATCTGGCTATCATCTCTCTTAATCCCTTAGGACACAAACAGTGACAAATTCTGTGCTCTGTGCTGGCCTCTGCTTCTGCTCCTCTTCCTCACCCCAGAGATCCTCCCACTTCCTGATGTCACATGTTGAGTTATCTCTGAGTAAAGAATCCTGGGACCGACTCCTCACTCACCACTTAAGCTTATCTAAAGAAAACACCAGCCTGTGTAACTGCACGGCCCTTCTTCCTGACCAGAATGCAAGAATCACATGGGATGGAGTTCTTCACCTCTAATACCATGCAGTTCTGTGTGCTGTGGCCTTTATCTATAGGCATCTCTCTAATTCTCTCAGCTCTTTCTTCCTCACAGGTGAGCTTTTTCTTTAGCCCTTCTCTGACAATCCTATCTAGATTCTTTTCCCCAGACTGGCTCTCTGAAAAATAAGAAAGCCTTCTCCATAAGCATTGGTACCTGCAGGAAATGTTCCCTTTCCTTATTTAGCTACAGCGTTGTCACATGCTTAGGTGAAAACCCACCTCAGGCAAGGAATCAGGGTTCCCGTGATGCTCTTCATCCAGTCAAAACCTCTTTCTGGAATGAGAATGGGCCGGCGTCTTCTAAAGAGCTGGACAGAAGAGCATTCTGTTAAGCAAATGGGTACAGAGAAGTCTTTGACAAGCATTTCAGAAACAAAATGCTATTGACCTCCAAGGGTCAGAGGAGAGAGCTTGTCATCACTTCATGGAGGATCTTTTTGCCTATGACTCTAGGATCAATTGATGTGAAAAATGGTCAGACCCTTTAGTTCTAATAAAAACTGGGATTGTGGGGGTTAAAAGTTTTGATTCTTGACAGACTAGCACCCTGGGTCTGACATACACTGGGACTGTATTATTAGACCATCACAGGATAATAGTAGATGAGTCAACCTCTCCCGGTTGCTATGGCAAGGAATTTTTAAGGCTTTCATTTATGAGGAATAGTGATCATTAGCAGCTCTTTGTTTTTTTTAAAATAGAGATTCTTGCAAAATTGCCTGGGCTCTCCTGGAAGAAGTGATTGGCATCTAGTTGCAGAAAGACTTTTAGGTGAGTTTTAAAGCAAAGAGACCAGGCAAAATGTTTGTGGGGAGCCTTTCCTGTTTCTCATTTTTTTTTTTTTTTTTATGGTAGACCCAGGTGAATAGGCCAGGTGGAGAGTCCCATGACTGAAATCTCCACTAGTTTTATTTCAGCATTTACTTTTTGTGTGCCCTGGGGCCAATGACAGAACCTCTTTGTAACTGTGACACTCCTTGGCGGGAATGATTAGGTCAGGCCATATCGTCTGAGACGGTCTTGAAATTTTTATGATTTTCTGACTGCCTATTTTGTCTTGTCAATTTGTGATGCTGTGGTAGCTGCTCAAGGGAGCAGTACTGTTTCCACTTCCAATCCTGCTGCCCCACATGCTTCCATCAGCAGTTTCCCTAGGCAGTACTCAGTTGTGAGATGTGGAGGACTGTTGGGTGTGTCTGATCCATTAGCCTTTCATTGTTGAGTACCTCAGAGCTACCTGAGTGTGCTCCAAGACATACTGTCCTGCAAACCTATGTGACCTACACCAACAAATGTATTTTACATCACAGTCTGGAGCACATTCACTTGTACGAATGCAGAGGCATTCTATGTGTTTTGTCCATACTGCTGTGAACAAAACAGGCACACGTTCTGGACCAGCTGGAGATTTAAAGACAGAGAGATAGTAAAGAGAAGTGGCAAAGGATATATATGCATCTTTATTATATGTGCATATATATAATTAGAAAGGTGGTAGTGAGAGATCTGACTTTTGAGATAGGTGGTCGGGGGAGTCTTCGCTAAGAAGGTGACATTTGTAGCATTGTGTGGACTGTGGAGTAAGAGCCATACCAGGCATGGAGCAGCAGGTACTGAGGCCCGTGGGAGAATGCACCACGGGCCTCAGTGTTGCAGGAAGAAAAACAATACCAGTGGTCTGGAGTGCAGGGTAATGGAACTGAGCAGGACAGAGGCAAATCATAGCTGGTCCCATTGAGCCTTACAGGAATTTGGTTCTACAATGAGTGTGACAGCGCTAGAGGAGAGTGCCATAATTGGACTTAGGCTTGAACAGACTATCACATCATGCTGTGCACACATACATACACATGTGTGTGTCTACACCAATGAAGATGGTTTTACAGTGCAATATGTCTTATATTGATTTTTTCTATTGTATTGGTATTCATCATTTGAAAAGTAGTTATTTCCTGCTGGGAAAGGAGGGGTCAGTGTTCTCTAAGAGTGTAGCTTAGTCAACTACCACAAAGTGGAAGGCCACATGTCCAAGAATATTTAGGCAACACAAATTGACCTTGATTGGGGAAGAGGTCAAAAAAATTATGGAAGGGACTGCCTGGGGTGAGTTGGGATGCAGGTGGATGACTATGATTAAAACTCATGGAACATCATTCTAAAAGAACTGATTAAAAAAAAATTAGTTCAGGGCTTCCAAGTTGATGTCATAATCCATTACAGGGTATTGGCTTGCATTTTGGAAACATCATAAATTGTCCTCAAACCCCAACAACTTATAGATGCAGTTTGTTCGCTCAGGGTGTGATGTACACATGGCGTATGGAGTCCTTATCGGCATATAACCACAGTTTTCAAAGCACTTCTGTTTATATTTAAACTTATTATACTAAATGGTACCATTTTACGTGGTTGCCACTTAAAATTTTCATCTTTTTCTGTTGGTGGGCTTTTGTTCCCAGTTTACATTTAAAGTGACTTTTTCTTTTTAATCGTGAAGCATTTTCACACATTGTGACATAAAGACAACATTTAGCTTTAGTGGTGATCACATCTGACCCCATGCCCTGGTTTATTTTGAAACATAACTCAGGCCTAGCTTCATTGCGTCTGCAAATATTCAATTGGTGACAGAGAGGAGGGGGACAGAGCGGGAGGCAGAGGATGCACCATTATTATGATTGTAACTTGTGTGCGTCCTCACTAAAAGTCTGAACAGTGATGTCTTTATTCATCTGTCTGTTGTGGGAAACAGGTGACCTTTGTGGAGGGAAGCTGTGGTCGTGTATTCTTCCCTCTGGGTCTGGAGGTTTCTCAATGGTTTTCTTGAGGAATAAATGCTTCTCCACCTCACCCCCACTTACATCAGCTCAGGCCTGCTCCCCTTTGTAACTTACATTTATGCTCCAATGCGGCTTCCTGTCCTGTGCTCTGGAGTCATTGGGAAGGCACTGGTCTTATTCATCTTTTTGGGTCCAATCACTTAGAATGTTTCCTGGCACCCAGATGTCCCCACATTTTTGTTAACGCTTTGCTTCCTGTCCTGTGTGGACTTTGGAGGAACCTCTCCCTTGGCCTCCTGGCCTACCACTTCCTTTTGGCCATGTGTTGCAACATTAGCTGGCATTTCTAGGAAGCTTCATCTCTCCTTGGATGGGGAGGCTTTCTCAGTTGACATTGCCTGTGATAGGAGTCTCCAGCTTCATCTCGGCTTCAACAGAATTCTTCTTCCCTGTTCTATGACCTTATGTGTCCATCACCCATCTTATATTTGCCCCATTCACTACAAAGTCTTCCAGAGACCAACCTGATAGGCTTACATTGCTAAAAGCATGCTCACATCTGAGTATGTATAATAGTTGTAGTTTCTGAGAGAGAAGTATTCCCTTCTGTGATTGAGTATATACTCCATTGCTAATTTATGATGTGATCCTTGTTTACTTGATTAAATTTCTCAAATATTTCATCTATAAAAATTATCAGGCAGATGACAGGGCCTGGATTCTAGTCTCCCTGACTTCCCCTTTCCTATTCCTTCTCTCTTCCACATATATTGAGAACATGGCTGTCTAGGGACAAAGCGAATATGCAGCCCCTAACTTGTAATTCCTTAGAGTGTTTCCAGTAGACTATCACTGTGTGGGGGAAGGGAGCCTGGGGTCACCAGCTACTAGCAGAAAGACAATTACATCCATCATAAGCTCTTAAAACTTGTTTATGTAAATGAGAAAAAGAAGGAATGAAGACATTAACTTTACTGAAAAAATTCACAGCCCAAAGACTGAGAGCAAGCGTGACTCCGCCATACTATACAGAACTTGGGAAATCATCAGTAGTGTTAACTTCTGACGGTCCAGCATTTGCCCAAGTTTCTTTGGCTTCTATGTTTTCCATGTTCTCTCATAGATGTAACCAAGTGTTTTAGCTGGAGACTCTTATACATAGTGTTACAGGTGTGGCCCCTAGACTGAGGATGCACAGACTGCACGGGGAAGCTGGCTGCTTCCTTCAATTTCCCTGGCAGAGGTCCTCATTCTGGTTAGATAGGATGCTTCCACTTTCTCATCGCCTGGGCTTCTGTACAAGTCTCAGTTTAGAGAAGCCTTCTGGATGGGATGTCTGCACTAAGGGTCTTTCAAAGCCTGGAACTAGGCTTGTTGTTGCTACCATAAAGAAGTCTTTGTTAAAATCAGCATGTACCTCTAAATCTGTCTCCCAAGATTTTTCCTTCCTCTGAGTAGCAATTCAGTATTCATGTTATGCCTAGAGACATTTACTTATGATTAGAAATACTTACTGCTAGGCTAGAAAGTTGGCTCAGAGGTTGAGAACACTTGTTGCTCTTGGAGAGGACCCAGGCTCAATTCCCAGCACCCACTTGGTAGCTCACAAACTTCAGTAACTCCAGTTCCAGGAAAACTGACTTACACTTCTGATCTCAGAGGACACCAGGTACACATGTGGTGCACCTATATACGTGGAGGTAAAATACTCATACACAGAGTACTAAAATACATAAGCCAAAAGTGTTTTCATAATACTTGTTGCCATGTCATTCCAGGACAAGGCTATACCTGGGTGCAAAGCTTTGTGTTTTGTGTGTGCATGGATTTATATTTGTGGCATCCAACAGAGGATTCCATTCCCAGGGGAAATAAAACTTCAAATGACCATAGTCCGTGGGGAAAAGTTGTAGGTATTATTTTTTCTTTTGCTTTTAAATAATTGATTCCTCTTCATTAAATGATTTGCTTTTAGAATACAAGGCAGTTGGGATGTAAATAATATTGTTGCATATTTTTTAATAGTTATACACAATCTTACTGTGTAAGCCAGCGTTTTAATTAAATCCTAAGGTGTGGTTTGTAACTGCGTCTCAGTATTTCTCTACGTGCAGTAACTGACAAGGTCTGGGAAAAAGTCTCAGAGAGGGAGGTCTCTCTTCCCCTTCTCTCTAACATACATTTTTAGCCACTAAAGGAGTCCTTGTAGATTTCCTTAAAATTAAAAAAAAAAAAAAAGAAAAGCCAGAGGAAGAGGAAATTACAATTAATAACCTTAAAATTCCAATTAATCTCTCAAATAGTGATTAATTTCCAGAGACATGGGGAATCTGTAGTGTATCTGAGAGAAAGGAGAAGAAAATTCGGATTGATGAAATTGGTGGAGGACACGGGGGTGGGTGGAAATCCCACCAGGAGGGAGAGAATTGATGGGCTTGGAAAGCTGCTAAGACCCCAACCACCACCACGTCCACTTTTAAACCCACTGCCCATGTCACCTCAGGCTGTCTCTTGTCTCATTGTGGAAATCTTCAGATCTGTTAGGAAATTGCATTTCTTGTTTGCTACCTCTTATTTATCTCTGGCAATAATTTGTTCCCATCTCCTCTGTGCTTATAGGATGCTTAGGCTCTGTTCCCTAGCAGTGAAACATCTAACAAGCAAGGTTAAGTGTGTGTTGGTTTACAATAGAAGATGTTTTTTATTTCTGAAGCTGTTAATGTCATCTAGCACTCATAAAGACTGACTGATGCATCAAGTTTTCTTCTATACAGGCAAAATTGATACACTAAAAAATACAAATGATTAAGAATTAGTTGAGCTGGAGGAAAATTACTCAGTTCTAGGGAGCTGGTTATACTCATGAAAATAAATTATCCTGTTGCTTTGAGTCCCAGGCAGTTGGGTACCAGGTTGTCTGTGAAGCCTGAAGTTTTAATTACATAGTAATGAAGCTGGTGTTCAACTTTTGCAGTTGCGTGGCTTTGATGTCTATTAACTTAACTGTCCTTATTAGGAGTAAAAGTCTCTGGAGACTGAGGACTAAACATCATGTCTAAATAGATGTAGCAGCACAAGAAGAAATACAAGCACACTAGCCTCTCATGGTCAGCTGTAAACCTTAACTTCCTGAGGATTTGTCCAGCTACACTGACCTAGAAACTGAATAAGCAGTTTGGAAAATCTGGTTTGTGCATATAATTATTTTTTTACATCATCTCAGCCTGTGCCTTGCAAAGAGCAAACCACAGTAGTTATCTGACCTGGTGCTCTGCCTTTGTGCCAACACAGTAATTTCAGAGGACTCAGCATATTTTTAACTAGCAGTGTGCACATAGAGCATTCCTTCCTGATAACCCTGTCTATCTGGAAACCACTCATGAACTCTTTATTAGTCTTCCACATAAATGGAAAATGAGCCTTAAATTGTGACTTCTGTTAACACATAGACTGGGAAGACCAAGGAAATCCACACCCTTGGCTCTGATATCTGAAACAGCCTTGACAGTTGTGATATATCAGATCTTTTAAAGTAGAAGCTTAATCTTCCAGATGAAAGAGTCCCAACAATGCTTTTTTTTTTTTAAAAAAAAAAATGAAATATAAATATTTAGTTGGGAAATAGATTACAGGATGTGTTTAAGGTCCAAAGTCCTTTAAGATTACTGTTTTTAATTCTGGCTCCTTCTTTAGTTGCTTGAAGCAAGGAAGTGATTTCCTTTTTGTGTGTGCATGCTTATAAGGGTGTCTAAATAAAAGATGTGGGTGTGATAACTTGCTGTCTCAGCACCATCCCCTGGCCATCAGGCTGAAAGTCTAGGCTTAGGTGAGTAGGAAGGAAGGCCTCTGAATATGGAGAGGGATGTCTCTTCCTGTGGGCAGGAAAGGAGTTTAATTAGGGGCACCCTAAATGGTTTATGCTGCTGGGTTAGATTTGCAATCAGAAGCCACTAATCTTGTTTAGAAGATGGAAATGCCTGGTAGAGTTCAGTTATTAATAAATGTGAAGTTTTATCTTGCCTTTGAAAGACAGCTCAAAGAAAACAGTTTATTGGAATTAGTTGTAAATTCTGAAGGACCCTGGAAGATTGTAGTTTCATTTAGGATTGTGACATTCCCTTGCCTTGTTCCTTTTCCTGACCTTGTGGCTCCTCAGTAACATAGGCAGAGCACTAGCATGCCTAAAAATACTGTAGCAAAAACAGTGAGCTTCGGTTATGGAGTGACCCCCATCCCAACTAAGGTAGAGAGTGAGAGAGGGGGACAGTGTCCTCTGGCTTCTGCATGGGCATACATACTCACACATGTGTGTACATGCATGTAACACATATACACACCCTCACAAAAAAGTGTGAATTAAAAATTGAAAAATACGCTTAGCTAACTGACCTAATTGGCTACTATAGGGTATATGCCCAACCACTGATTCTTTTAAAATGTGCATGAGTCATTTGAAGTGCTTATGGGACATTTAACAAAACTGAATATACTTTGGCCAGAAAGTATGTCTGGATAAATATCAAAGGATTGGAATCAGTATGTATGTTCTGACCAACATAAAATTGAATTAAGGCTAAGCAGTAGAAATGTCACTAAGAAATTTCCAAATACTTGGAAAATTTAAAATAACCCACGCTGGAGACATTTCCATTCAATAGAAAAGTGTTTCAAGAAAAGCAACCAAGCTAATGAAGACGCAGTATTTGTAAACAGTGAGCTGGAACAGCACTTAGAAGGAAATGCACACTTTAAATGCTTGTAGTAGCAAAAAAGCTGAAATTTTCATTGGAATTTCCAACTCAGGAAACCAGAAAATAACCAGCAAATTAAATCCTGAATCATAGTTTGTGAAAACACAATAACCATGGCCACATTCCAGAGCTAATGATTCTTAGAATCTCCTAACACTGAGGCTAGTGCTGTTCTCCTGCAGGCCAGGTCATGAGGTAGCAGCAGGTCAGGAAGCAGGATTGCAAAATCATTAGTAGAAAACAAAGAAAGTGAAAAAGATACCCAAATTTAGAATTTGACAAAAGCCAATGTGGTTTCTGGAAAATGGCACTGTGATTGATAAAGGCTTAGTCCACCAATCAAGGAAAATATAAGAGAAAACATAAGTTAGGAACATGCAGGAAAATATAGGAGTCACTACTACAGGTAATATAGAGGCTAAGCCAGCACTAAATGATTGTTATTATATTATAGTCGTTTGTATTATTACTATAGTGTCATGCCTATGGACATCTTAGGGAAAGTGACTAATTTATTCAAAAACATCACTTACAAAAATATGCCCTAAAGAAGTTAGATCATAATAATTTATCATCTAATGTTTAAATAGGAAAACAAGTAAATACCTTCACAGAAATTAAACCCCAAACACACACCGCTTAGTAATAAATTATTCCAAAATTTTAAGGAAGAAAATTTAGTCCACTCTTACATGAAAACTTCTGAAGAGTGAAAATGAAGCTTTTCTTAACTCATTATATGAATTAGCTGGTTTTCCCTAAGAAAAATTACCACCAAATATATCCCCTAAACCTAAAAGCAAATGTTTAATGCAAATGGAGTTCAGTGATATTAAATGGAGTTACATATTATTACCAACTGAAAGGCCTGTAAAAAGGATAGCTCCCAAATATGATCTATAGCTTTAGTCATGGCCTAAGCCAGGGTCTTTTTTTTGAAAATTATAAAATTTCTCCAAAATCTAAGTTGAAATATAAGGAGCCTTGAAAAAATGAAACATTTCCATTTTTGCCTCATTTTGCGCCTTTTTTATTGCTTCTATTTCAGCTTTTATTTCAGCTTTTAGTTCCTGGCATGTTTCTTTCATAGATTTGTTCATCTCTTCCAATTTTTTGTTTGTATTTTCTTCTATTTCTTTAAGGCTTTTTTTTCATATCTTCTTTGAGAGCTTCGATGATCATCAAAAAGGAATTTTTGGTGTTGCTT
>PVIH01004381.1:0-19195 GCA_004025045.1 Sigmodon hispidus
GGGGAAGGAGGGAGGGAGGGGAAGGAGGGAGGGAGGGAGGACGGCGCAGATTTCCCACAGCTCAGTCACAGGCGTCCCAGCTGATTCTCTTTCTTCTCCAAGTCTCGATTGCTGGTTTGTAACTGCACATCAACTTTTAAAATGTAAGCAGGTGCAGTTGCAAATACAATTTGATATGTAATTGCCATTCTTATGCTTAGCATTTGCAAATTTAATTCTGATTACAGAATTATCGACTGTATTGTATCACAAAGAAAAGAAAGTGTTTTAATTTAGCATTTTAATAGGTAGTTTATGCATATTTACTAACTTCATTATAAAACTATTATCAAGCAATTTTGACTATCTATACCACCAAACACAATGAACTTTTTTGATGGAAGATGCCATTGTCTTATTTTAATAGAAGGGATTTATTACCACATACATTCTTCACCCAGTCCTCAGGTGCCCTCTAGTGGACATAAGTAGTCAGTGACTAGCGAAGTATGCCAAAGGGAAGTGGGTTTTATGTTTTGACCATGTAGATAAACATAGACAAAAATGTGGAATATTTTCCTTTCTTTCCAACTTAATTCAGTGACCATATAATATGTTATATATATAGTGCGTGTGTGTGTGTGTGTGTGTGTGTTGTTTGTTTTTTGAGACAGGGTCTTTCTATGTGTGGGTAGTCCCTACTAGCCTGGAACTCTCTCTGTTGATTAGGCTGGCCTCAAACTCAGAGACACAACCGGTTCTACCTCCTGAGTGCTTGGATTAAAGGTCAGTGCCACCACACCTGACAAAATGCCACATACTTTTAAAAATAAGAGTCAGATGACAAACATGATAAATGTGTAACATGTGAACATAGATTTGTTATATCAGACAAAATCAGGGAGTGTTGTGTCCCAGACACCCTGAGATGGGAAAAGCAGCGGATGGCTGTTATTGCTCACTCACTCACACTGGGAAGCTCACAGCTGCCTGTAACTCACCTTTGTTCTGGCCTCAGAGATGCTGCACTCAAACGCACACCCTCACTCCCCATAATTAAAAATTAGATAAATACGTAAAACAGAACAACAGTAACCACCTCGGTTTGTGTTTGACTTAGTCTATTTATTTTTTCACAATGGCAATCTACTTCCCTAATGCCAGAGTGGGAAATCCCAGGCACTTCACTGTGTGAGTGAAGTCAGCCTTCAGCTCCTTAAGCCACCTGTAACCATCTAGTCAGACCAGCAGGTCCTGAGTGACACCAAGCAGCTTTTGGGAGGCCTTGTCCATACTGAGGGCACAGCAACTCTTAATTCTGCAGCTGCTCAACAACCCAAGGACTCTTGGCTGTTGGAGCCTTTGGGACTATGTCCTGGGAACAGCAAACTCTGCATGTAGATGAGTACTTTCTATCAGCTTTCAAAGTAAATTATCTGCAAACACTCCCAGTCAGACCCTTCTCGCTCCCCAGGCAACCACTTTCTCAAACTGCGCTGATCTGAAGGATCACTCCTCCTCACAACATCAGAATATACATGGTTATGAAAACGTTTGTTATTTTACTAAAAGTTGATGTGTGACACTGAAAACCGTAGAGTCGATCTGTATGTCAATGGTTTCAAATTTCAATTTGAAACTCAAATTCAGACTAGTTCTCACTGAAAATAGGGAAGCTACTTTTGAAGTACTCAGAACAATGTAGACGTAACAAGTTTTCCCACAAGATGTCACTATGGTACCAAGAAAATATAGTCACAGGTATTATTATCTGTCTGTGACCTTAGTTTTAAAATTTGATCCAAGGATATTTGCACACAGGGATATGATCTTGGACGTAAGGCATGCATGAATTAATTAAATTTGTAGATACCCAGTAGTCCTACACCTGTGTGCAGGAAAACATATCTGTTTAGGCAAAATTCTTAGTTTGATGCATCCAAAGAGAAATTTAAAAGTAGTCACCTAAAAATACCCAGAAGATTGTAGTTGAGACTATTTATTAGACACATTTTTTTTTCTGAACATGCATCTCACTGGGTACTGGAGTGGACTTAGAGGTCATAGCTTGTGCCCAAACAAATCAAGTTTGGCCACCCATCGCCAGCATGGGGCCATTCTGGGAGAATGGCCATGAGATCCAGTGACATCCCAAGTCTGCTTCCTGTGAAGGGCTTGTTTCCTACCCGTGAGTGTCTCAGTTCTAAGCTGTGTTTGCAGGCCATCTGATAGACTAGAAAATCTCCATGGACACCAGTTTTCTCTGAGCTCATCCCAGGACAGCCTCCTCCTTGCAGCAAGAGCTTCCTAGGGAAAGTCTAGTTTCTAGGGATCTATCTTTTCAATAGTCTGCTACTTGATGAGGAGATGCAGCATTTCTTTAGAATATTCCCATTCCCGTCAGACAGGTCAGTTACAACTACATAGGCTTTTAACATATATGGGCGATGATTAAGGACAGTCTGATGATGAACTATAGGATGCTTATGTGTTCTTTGTTTGTGTTTCCAAGTGAGCCCTAGGAAAGAAGATGTCAGGGAATTCAGAGCCCCAACCTCACCTCAGTCATTGGGGTAGCACCTGGCAGATCACCCAGTGGAATCAGCTCCCCAATTTTTAAGTGGGGATGGTAATTGCTTGTGGTTTCTACTGCAGTAAACCAAGGCCACAATGTAAAGAACCAAGAAGAGGCAGCTGGGGCTAGAGTGATGGTCAGTAGTTAAGAGGTCTGCTCCCTTTCCAGAGGACTCAGGTTTGATTCCCAGCATCCCGAAGCTGCAAGTAATCTAGTTCCAGGGAACTAGTGCCCTCTTCTGGCCTCTTCAAGCATTGCTTGCATGTGACATAAATACACACAGGCAAAACATCCACACACACAAATATATATAAACATTCAGCAAACAGTGGTGCCTATTAATTCTGACAGGGAGATGTTAATGAGAGTCACGTTTAATGCATTGGGCATATCCTTAGCATATGTTAAGGCTTGAGTTGGCTTCACAGATATGGAATTACTGTTTTTAAATTTAAACGCAGTTACAACAAATTAAACATTTGCAATAACTGATAGTCCATAATGGCCTTTAATTAAGATATTGTTTGTTGAACTCAGCTACTTGTTTGAAGAATAAACAGATCTGGCCCTGCTTTTGTCATGATTCTTCTCAGCTGGTGATTGGAACCAAAATTCCACTTACGTCTGGCAGCTGCACCCAGTTAAATAGCATTTGGACAAAAGTTAGTCAATCCGTGGGATTTTCTGTCATCTCTCCTGTTAATCTGGCCATGCTGCATCGGATGCTTCTCCTAATTTTAAGCCTCCACTAGCTCCCCAGGGCTCCTAGGATAAACTAAAAACATGGCTGACGTCTGCGGCTTTCCCAATTAGTTGAATCAGCCTCAGATGTGAAGCCAGGACGTTCTTTCAGCAGCTCATCAGGCACACTTTTGAAAAGGAGGATCTGAGTGCCACGAGCGTGCACGAACTTGTTCAACAAAGGACTTCTCCGAGCTACCGAGCCAGGACCACAGTCCAAATGTCTTTGTTCCCTTGCATCAGTTCTGGGTCAGGAGGACTCTGGGCAATTTCCTTCCACTCGAGTGCTCTTAATGACAAATAACAGGCTTCGTCAGTGGGCACTGCAGGGAATTCAGTCACCCAAAGCATTTCACTTCTGTTGGTATAGAGGTCTCAGGGGTAAAAAATTCTTTTGTGTCTGGAAAAGGTGCCTCAAGGATGAAAAAAAAAATATTCTTTGTTTAACCCTTTTCACATCCTAAGACTAACTTTTGTTGTTTTGTTTTTATTTCCTTAACCTTTGATGGTAGGATTTATGTTGTAGTCTAGGCAAGTTAGAGTTACGATGTCACCAGCATGACTTTGACCTGATCTTGATCTCCCTGCCTCTGCCTTCTGAGTTCTGGAATGACAGAATTGCCATTACCAGTTTCTCTAGAAGATTTTTTAAAAATGTGATGATTAAGCAGATAAAATAGTCCATGGCGCTAAGCATTTTGATGGCCTATGGGCCACTGTGAGGCTTCAGTTCTGCTCAGTTGATGGGAACCTAGATTAGAAACAATAAGGGCATACAACACCCTGCAGCCAGGTGGCATCTGTCTCACTGAGGATCTGATTAGAAATGCAGACAGACCCCTAGGCCTCATCTGCCCAGATGTTCCCAACTGAAACCTGTTTTACACCAAGATTCCTTGGTTTGCTTATAAAGGGACACTGAAGTTGGAGGAACAGTATTTCTCTTTGTTGTGCTGGGATCAAACCTGGGGCCTTTTGCTTGCTAGGCAAACACTTTACTACTAAAGCTCTACTGAGATCTGCTCCTTAGACCCACAGAACACCTTCTGAAGCTGTGTGGCAAAGAGGCTTCTGGAAGCATCCTGCTGAGGTTGGCCCCTTCTGATGCACAGCTACAACGCATCTCCCAATGCTTATATGATCCTCAAATGATGCTTTCTCATACTTTCCTCCAAAGTGTGTTGACTAGAATTTGCTTGATTAAAAACTTCATTTTCTAAAATGGAATGGAGAATATTTCTCTTGGTTGTTATTTTTAACATAGGTATATGTATATCCATTGGTGAAAATTTGAGGAATGCAGTTAGCACAAAGGAAATATTTGTCAATAAAGAATGATTTACACTAGCTTTACTGTTTTGATACATTGATTTTCAGTTACACACAGGCACACACACACTCATTTAATGAGTAATACATCCACTGGACTAACAAAGAGAAGGATGTATAGAGATCTTTCTTTTAATACCCCATCTGCACAGTGATGTTTTCAAGCAGAAGGTAAACCCACTTACTAATTCCAGAGAAGTTTATGTATATTGCAATGAGTATGAATATGTATAGTTTCTCCATTTAAATTGAGTTTTGCACCTATGTTTATACAACTATTAAAAGGTCCAAAGTTATGATAATTTTTGTAAATTGCATTTTTTTATTGTTTAAGAGTTTTTATAAGTGGCCAACAACTATTTGTACCTCCTGATAATCATGAACCTAAAAAAAGTAGAAGTTATTTTGCAAATTTTAGTCCCCCCTCCCATCACAGATAGTCATGTGATGAGATTCTTTGCACAGAACTTGCGTGGACCTTGAGGAGATGAGATGGACATAATCCCCAGATGCCACAGCATTCCTACCTCTCTTTCTCCTTAAGCCTTGCTTTCATTTTCAGTTCTGTGGATTATTCTGTAATCTACTAATATAAAATCCTTCTTGAAAACCTGAAAGGGGAATTTATAGCTTGCAGCAAATAAGACTTAATCACTACAAAAAACAATGAGAGGGGAAGAGAAGATGGCATTTCCATCTGGTCAGGTTCTACACATGGCAGGAAAGAATGTGATCCTCGAAGGCAGGAAGTGGAAGCAAACACCACTACCACCTAAAACCAAGAAAATGACAAAGGGCCAATGGGAAATGAAATGTCTACCTTACTTGGGCCATAAGGAAGCTGGACTTTTAGTTGTAAATGAGAATTCACTTGCTCCCAAAACATGTCCAGAATTTGACTTTTACTTTTCAGTCATATGAGGTACCAGTTCTCCAGCTCCTCAGCTCTGGAGGACATTTTTATGTTGAAATGTTTGAGTTGCTTTGGAGATTTAAACCTTTAGTTTAGAAGTGTTCATTTTTTTCTAAAGGAAAAGCAGCTATAGTGTTCCCATAGGAATAAAGAAATGAAATGTCACAATTGAGGAGACAGTTTAGTTGTAGATTTTGTATATATGTGTACTTTGCTGTATGTCTGAAAGGTAAATCTATATAGAAAAATGTCATTTGGGGACTACATTTTTTATGTTTTTGAAAAATGGCAGAAGAGTGATGAATAATTGACCCTGGCCATTTTCTATTTCCCTTGCTTTCTCTTACTAGCAAATAAAGAGCATAAATACTAAAAGCATTCACTCACTGTGCCTTTGGAAGATGTGGGTTATATTGTAAGTGGGCATTCATGTTGAAGAGCATTCCCCAAATCACTCATTATCTTCCTTCTCTAAGAACGCCTGGCTATGGCTGTATTACATTATCATGTGGTGTAACAGGGCTCTCTATAATTGCTCTTTTGCTTGCTTAGCCCTGGGTGAGCACACTTTGAACAAACCTTCTATACAATTCAGCTTAGGCAGATTTATATGTTAGAGTTGGAGTGTTGTTTGTCTAGAGTGGAATAACTCTTTCTCTTACAGATAATCATCAGGAATTTCCTCTACTATTAAACTGTCTGCAGTGTGATTTTTAAAGAATAAATTTACACAAAATTGATCCAAATAACACATTTTCACCAGCCCAGTGTTTCCTCCGAGGATGCTTTCAGTACACAGAGTATTATTTAGTTACCTCTGGAGTTTTATGTGCTGTGGAGGCTCCAGGCAGAGAGGGGTTAGTTAGCAGACCTGCTCTATACAAAGACAAGACTCACCTTACCTTTGAGAATTGGCATCAGAAGCTGGGGGACAGTTAATGAAAAGGCAGAGCATGTGCACTTATCAACATTAGTATCCTTACACTTGGGAGGGAGCTTGGCCAAGGAACTGTGGCTATTTGGGATATGAGTTATAAAACCTTTACTTTTCTGCTGGGGCTTGTTTCTCTGCCAAGTATTTAAATAACAAGAACATCCACAACAAACCAGATCCTGAGAATTGCTTATCCTCGATGAAAAAGAATGTTGGAGAAGAAAGTAGGAGGGGTGAGATCACAGAAGTCCTCAGTGAGAGCAAGCTGTTCAAGACACAGACAGCATTGTATCTGGCTGTTTTGTATGTGTGTCCCAGGGACCTCGAGGTCAGCTTCAGGTGCTGACCACCTTGTATTGAGACACAGTGTCTGTCTCACTGGCCTAAGGCTCACTTGTTAGGTGAGGTTGGCTGGAAAGGGAGCCCTAGTAATCTACCTATCTCTATCTCTCCAATGCTGGCATTATATACATGTGCCACTGTTGTGGCTTGAAGGAAAAAGTCTCCTATAGTCTTCTGTGGCCACAACTGACTTCATCTTTCTGGGACCATACGCCAAAATAAACCAGTTTCTAATTTTTTTCAGATCATTTTATCACAACAATGAAAAAAGGCTAGGACAAACACTATGCCTGGTATTTTTAAATGGGTCTTGATCTCAGGTCCTTATAATTCTTTTTCAAGCATTTTTCAGTCTGAGCTGTCTTCACAATGCCTTATTTGGTTCTTATTCCTATATTTTTTTTAAACTTATTTTACATCTTTTTTTTTTAAACACTTATTTATTTATTTAATTATTTGCCTTGGTGTTTTGCCTGGAACTGGAACTACAGACAGTTGTGAGCTGCCATGTGGGTGCTGGGAATTGAACCCGGGTCCTCTGGAAGAGCAGCCGGTGCTCTTAACCGCTGAGCCATCTCTCCAGCCCCTCCTATATTTTTTTTATCTAGTACATGTTGCTTAGTAAAGAATTATCAGTTGGATATGGGGACTCATGCTTACAACCCTTGCACTTGGTAGGAGAAAACAGAAAGAGCAAGAGTTTAAAGTCATCCTTGTCTACATAAAATGTCCATGGCTAGCCTGGACTACATGAAGCTCTGTCCCAATACAATTAAAGGTGAAAGAAAAGTCTCAAGCTAGGAATATAGTTCAGAACACCTCCTTAGTGAGTATAAGGCCTTAGATTCAAATCTGTAGCATCACACACACAAAATCAAAGAAAGTTACATCCTCACATGTCTACCTCAGTATAGATAACAACTCACTAGAGTGCAACTCTAGGGTTCTACTCATGATTTGTTGGTAGCTTGACAGGCTATAGTTTCTGATAAGTTACCAGTTTAAGCTGCAGGAGCAGCACAACTCTTAGAACATAATTTTGTGGGGGAAGGGAGCTGAGCCCACTCCCTGTTCTGATTCTGTCTGTTCACAGGTGCCTTGGAAGATGGCATTCCTATGCCGATAAGTGATTGTCCAGGATAATTAGATTGGAGTCATTAATATGCAATAATTAGTTACTTTTGTTTGCTCTGATAATTTGAAGAAAAATAACTTAGAAAAGAAAGGGTCCCCCCCTCCTTTGGTCCCAGAGGAAAAAAGACCACCATGACAGGGAAGGCCTGTTTGCAAGAATCAGAAAATTTGATGTAATTGCACGCAGAGAACAGAGAGAACAGGGGTTGAAGTGAGGCTTTAAAAGCTCCCCCCTCCCAGTGATGTGCTTCCTCCAGCAAAATTTCACCTACTTTCTCAAACATTTTCTTAACTGGGGCAAAGTGTTCACATGCATGAGCATGTGGGAAGCATCACTCAAGTGCTGAGTATAAAACAGACTAGTTGAAGAGAATGCTCTTCATAGTGGTAGTTGAGACAGCAAGATAGATAACTCTGTTTAAAAAATGGTATCACATGGAATATATTGTTTGTATTCTATCTCTTTCTTTTATAACAAACTATGCCTATTTTTGTTGTAGTGTGACTATAGGCATACCATGTTAATGGATTATCTTTGATTTATGCCTTTCACTAAGAATTATTTTAAAATAGTAGGCAGTGACTTTCCTGCTATGAATAAGTCACTTTTATTTATTATTCCTCCAGGATTCAGCAAGCAATGCCAGTTCTTCATAAGACACAGGAAAGAGTGGCTTCTGTTGGATGACACTATTTCAGGAAAGACATGAACAAACATCTACTCACCACAGTTAGGAAAGCAACCATAGACTGAAGTAACAAGACCACTAAAACT
Organism: Sigmodon hispidus; assembly: GCA_004025045.1. NCBI lineage: Eukaryota > Metazoa > Chordata > Mammalia > Rodentia > Cricetidae > Sigmodon > Sigmodon hispidus. Next base: position 8,723 of record PVIH01004381.1, read on the forward strand.
CAACTTGATGAACCAAAGGACTTATTGGGGTGACTTAAAGAAGCTTGAATAAAAAGTTACTTATAGGAGCATAGATAATTCAAAGAAAGTTACATCCTCACATGTCTACCTCAGTATAGATAACAACTCACTAGAGTGCAACTCTAGGGTTCTACTCATGATTTGTTGGTAGCTTGACAGGCTATAGTTTCCCTCCTTGACAGTTCTTACTGATTATATAACCTCGGAGAATGAGAGACTTTGTGAATATGGTAATTTTTAGGGACTTCCTGAGACTTGTGAGTTATATCTTTCTTTACTCATAATGAACCTCTGTCCATGATGAGTTACTTCAAAACAGAGGAAATTACTATACAGAAGGTTTACCCAAAAAGGGAACACTTAAAATATTGAGCTAAAAGAACACAAAATACAAAGTCTGAAAGGAAAGCTAAACTTCAGGAGAAAAAGAATGCCATGCTGAGAAGAGCAAATTAGAAAACACATTTAAACACAAAAGAGAAATTAATTTTTTTCTATGTATATGAGTATGGTTGATGAATGCACAATAGTTATTTGTGTATGTATCTATTTCTTATATTTTTATCATTTATCATCTACCTATCATCTATCTATTTATCTATCATCTATCTACTTATCCATCATCTATATATGTATCGCCTATATTTTTGTGGCACTGAGAATCAATTTTCATATGCTGAACAATGATAATATATTTGTTTTTATTTTTCTTTTAACTTTCTTCTATTTAATTCTTTGCATATTTCACATCATGCATCTCAATCTTACTCATTTTTCAGTCTCTTCATATCTGTCCTCTGTTCTTGAAACCGCCAAAATAAAATAAAATTTAAGAGAAACAAAGAGAAAAAAACCCCACAATCTTGTCCTGGAAGCTGTGGTGTGACACAGTGAGTTGTGCAGTAAATCCTTTTATCCACTTGTCTTCACTTGCAAGTGTTCATTGCAGAGAGTCATTGGTCTGGTCTGAGACATATTTCTGCTACAATATCAATGCTGGGTCCTCACTAAGACTCCTCTTGGTTATTGTGCTATTGTCCTGTGTCATGGAGGTCCTGAAGCTTTGGGTCTGCAGGACCAGCCCTTCATGTGCTCCAACAGAGCACAAATGGAATTAATGCTGGGATGTGCCAGCACAGAACCCTGATTCTGAAGCTGGGTAGTTGCAGGGTTGATCAACTTACCAGTTCTTTACTTTTCATCAGCATGGTGAGCTTTCCAGCATTGCCCCGGCTAGTTCACCCTGTGCAGCCTTCATGATTGGCTCTCCCACATGTACACCATCAGGGCCCACTCCCCTGAGTGCTGCAGGAGGTGAGGGCCAGGAACAGCTCTCCCACTCTTGTGACCTCAGGACAAGCTCTTCCACCTGCCACAGGTGGTGAGGGGTAGGAAGAGCGTATCTGTTCCTCACCCACACTGCCATATGGTGGGTGAAGGGCAGGACCTCCTTTACCCTGCTCAGATTTTCAGGGCCAGTTCATTCACCTCCCTGTCAATAGGGTCAGCTCTACTCTGCTGCCCAGGCAATATTCAGGGCCCACTTTTCTGAGTGCTGTAGCAGGTAAGGGGGAGAGGCAAGGGAGGAGGGTATCCTTCCCTCACCCTCACCACCACAGGGCAGTTGAGGGGGGTGTGGCCAGCTATGCAAATCTCACACCCTCAGGGCTGGCTCACCAACACCTTTAGTTTTAGGAGCAACTATACTGTTACATGTGAGAAATGGGGCCTGATTTCCTGAGCTTTGAAGCTGATAAGAAAGAGACTCAGCTCCCTCATCTGATGCAGATAATGAGAAGTGAGGGGTAAGGGCTACATCTCTCCTCAACCCATGCTTCTACATGACAGATGAATAGTGAGGACATGCTCACAACATTGGGGCCAGCTCACCTACACCAGCTCAGCTCTACTGTGTTACCCTGGTGAGTTGCACTGTCTGTTTCCAGAATGCTGCAGCTGGTGAGGGGAAGAGGCAGCTGTCCCACCCTCCTGCCTCAGGTGTAGAGGGGTGGAGGGCATTTCTCTCCTGCTCATGCTGCCGGACAGGGCCAGGTATCACACTCTCTCATTCTTAGACTGATGTATTCTCATCCCTGTCAACAGGGCTAGCTCTTCTGTGTTGTCCAGATGAGGTTCAGGGCCTGCTTTTCTGAGTGTCACAGCTAGAAAAGGGGAGGGTCAGTTCCCTTGACAGCTGGAAGTGGCTGGGATGAGGAAAGGGACATCTTTTTCTTACTCCTACCATGACACCTCAGAAAAGGGAGGCAGTATCCGCTATGCCCCTCTCATGACCTCGGGGCTGGCTCACCCACATCCTTGTCTACTGGGTGCCATCAACTCTAGTGTGATGCCTAGGTGAGGCACAGAGCCCATTCTCCCTAGTGCAGCAGCTAGTGAGGAGTTAGGGTGAGGGAAGGCATTTTTCCCTCACCACATGGAAGATGTGACTTGCTCTCTCATTCCATGCCCTCATGTCCAGTTCCCTATACACCTGCAAACAGGGACAACTTTATTGTGCTTCCCAGGTGAAGTGTAGGCCCCTATTTCCTGAGTGCTTTAGCCATTGAGGGGCAGGACCAGTTATCCCCAGTGTTGCAGCCAGTGAGGTGGTAGGACCAACTCTGTACAACCCTACCTTCTTGACTTTCAGTGGTATTGGAAGCAACAGACATTAACAAAGACCAGTGTTGCAGCTGGGACCCATGAACCCAGACATGGGCCCCAGCAGCAGCCCAGGCCCAGACACCACCATGCTCCTGGTGGATCAATCAAGCCACCAACATTAGCACACTCCTTACCATTTTTACCTCTTCAAATCTGTCTCTGTCCACAGGACATGAACCATTCTCTCTCTCTCTCTCTTCCATACCACACCATATATTTAATCACCATAATAGCAATTGTCTATCACCAGGCACATGTTTTCTCCTCAGAGCCCAGGCCAGACCACTGATAATATATTTTCAAATAAGATATTCTAGATGAACACACAGCAAATTCTGGTGATGTCATCACCATTACTAACCTCCACTGAGGAGCCATGTACATTTCTTGAAGTAGAGGCTGTGACAGTTACTCTTTCCTGGAAGTGCACTTGGATTAGGCGATAGCCAAGAAGCACACACTGGGTATGTCTGTGAGGGTGTTCCCAGACAGCTTTAAGTGAGGAGAGAGAGATCTGTGTTGACATGAGGAGGAGCACTGTGCCATCTCTGGAATCCCAGGCAGAGTAGAAAAGAGAAATCTAGCTGAATGCCAGTGGTCCCTTTCCATGCTTCCATTTATGAAGATGTGAGGAGTTATAGCCCTGCTGTCTTGACACCATGAACTCTCCTGTGCCCTCCCTGCCAAGAGCAACTAATGCAATGATTCTTAGCCCATAGGTGAAGGTCCCTTTTGGGAGTCACATATTAGACATACTGTATCTCAGATATTTACATTATAATGTAGCAAAATTATAATTATGAAGTAACAATAAGATAATTTTATGGTTGGGGGATCACCATAACATGAAAAACTGTATTCAAGGAGCACAGCATCAAGAAGATTGAGAACCACTGAACTGAAAATTCATTAGTCCTAAGCTAACATAAACCATTCTCTCTATAAATACTCTCTCCAAGTGTTTTTCTGCAGCAAGAAAGCGTCTATAGTGAAGAAAAACCATGGGCTTTCTGGGTGCCATTAGGTGGATGAAGGACACATGTCTGCCCTGGGTCACTTGCCCTAGGCAGGGAAGGAAAACCATAGGACAAGCCAGTGTCTTGTAGCACCAGGTATTTGGGCACCATTATGGTGAGCCAGTATGTGGTGGGACATGGGACAGAGACAGAATGGTTCATGTTCTGTGGAGAGAGGCAGATCTGAAGAGGCAAAGGCGGCAAGGATCAAGCTGATGTGGAAGGCCTGCTTGTCACCTGGGGCCATAGTGATATCCATACCTGGTCTGCTGCCAGGGGCTATGTATAGGTACATGATCCTGCTGTTGCTGTGGTCTGTGTTCATGTCTGTGGCTCCTATTATCATGAAAGACCTTGAGCATGCCCAGGGTGTGGGCCACCACATGTCCCTTCTTGGTGTCCAACAATGTGGGAGCCACCTGAATCTAAGGGGTCTGTATTGCCACCTGGGGCCATGGAAGCATCTATGCCTGAAATGCAAATGAGGGCTATGTTTGGGTCCATGGCTGTACTGCAGCCAAGGTCTGTGTTGATTTCCATGGTCCTTTGGATGTCTGGGAGACCAGCCTCCAGCAGTTCAAGGCTCAAAGGGAAGCCATGGAGTTGGCACATACTAGACTTTTCTATCTGAAGTGGTAAGGGTAAGAAGACACACACACTCTCTTGATGGTCTCCTTCAGGCCTTTTATTAAAAAAATTATCTTGCATATTTTATTCTTTATTTTCCTGGTGATTTCCTTTTCTCATTCTTGGTGTTTTCCTTCTAACTCTCTCATTCTTGATATTTTTCCTTCTAGCTAATTTTAACTCTCTCTACTTCTATCTTTATTCTTTCCCATATTGCTTATATACCCCAGCAAAATCTTTCAGGCCAAATAAAAATTATTTGCGGTTACATTATGTTTTTCAAATGAATGATTAGAATGAATACAAATAAAAATCATCATGTTTTTAATATCCTTTACATTATTAAACATTTTATATATTAAAACAAACTATCCCAAGAACTCATGTACATTCATTCCCTAACAATGTTTTATAGATTTACTATGTAGGCATGCAAGATATTCTTCTCAGTCAAGTTTTCTACTGGAAGGGTGCATTTTTGCAGTTACAGGAAAAGGACCAATTATTTTATTACTTATCTTGAAAGGCAATCTTATAAGACTTTACAAACTTAAAGTTTTATATATAAAAAAGAATCAGCCAGCTGTACTTTAAATGTTTGAGGTTATACCAATAGTTTATTATATCAGGAAACTGAGAGCAAAATGGACACAAGGAGTTAATCATTGCTTTTGATCACCAACCAAACCTAGCAAGGAATGCACATCAGCTAGCAACAATTTGACTACTTTATATTTTTGACCCTAATGTAATGAATTTACAACTCAGCTATGTGTTCTTGTTAACTTTAAATTGTTTTCTATGGTTTTTCACTTCAAAGCTATTATCAAAACATCTGATCTAATATGAAGTTATTTTAAAGCTTTGTTTCACCTACTGATGCCCACTGAAACCTGCGACTGCATCATTCAGCATTAGGGATATTAGGGCCAGCCCAGCTCCTGGGTACTCAATTGTTTTCCTTAGTTATTATCTTGTACTGCAATCTATGCAGCTCTTTAGGTAAAAATCATATGTCCTTGCTGTGTGACATTTTCTTATTTTGCTTATCATCAAAACTCTACTTGAATTAATATTATTATCAATTAGACAGTACAGCTTAGGAAGAAATCATCTTCATAATAATCTATTGGTAAAGATGTATAGTAGAATGGGATGTTTCCATGAGCTAAACATGCTACATTATAGTCACTGGGATCTTCCCACATGCATTTACCTGTTCCAGATGCCTGAGGAAGATGGCAGGGCAAACCTTTAAAGACACAGCAGAGGCAAAAAATCATTTTGGAGTCTGATCTTGGGGTCTTTCCTCAATGAGGTTCACCAATCAGGGAATTTCATTCTGGTGGGCTGACATCTTAAACTTTAATTGCCACCTGTGGCTTCTATGTGACAGCCACCAGCAGACTCCCATTGCTATGAAGGGCTATGAAGATGCCTGGGGTGTAGGCAACCATCTGGGGTCATGTTGGTGTCTGAGGGCTACCTTGTTATGGTGATGACTGTCTGGGGACCTGTGCTGCCACCTGGGGCCACAGTGATATCTAGGCCTAGGATGCTGCTAGTGACCATGTCTGGGTCTGGGGTCCCACTGCAGCTGAGGTCTGTATTGATATCTGTGGCCCATGTTTCCAGCAAAAATCATGAGAATGCCTGGGTTCTGGGCCACCACCTGTTGCTGTGTTGGGATCTGATCTGAAGGATGTGCAACTGCTGGGGTTATGCTAATCTGGGTGGCCTGTACTACTCCCCCAGGGCCATGGTGTCATGTAGGGCCCAAATGTCTAGGCCCATGGTTTTGATGCAGTTGGGGTCAGTGTTGATGTTCATTGCCATGCTACCATAGGGGCTCATCTAGAGCATATGTTGAATCATGTGTTGAATTATGAGGGCTATGCTGAACTGACCCCACCCATCACTGGCCCGGGGAGATCCAGTTCCTCCCCTTACCAAGAATCACTCCTGCCCCCTTTCTTGTTCCTGCCCCTCATAGCAGATATAGCCCCTGCACTTGGGAAAGTTAGCCCTACCCCTCAACATGGGCATAAGTGAGATGGCTCCTTCTCTTACCTGAAGTAGGGTGGTCGCAGCATCCTAGGCTGACTAACTCAGCAGTCACCCAGACACACATCCAGGACTTTAAGTGGGCATTCCCCAACATTTACCCATCTATGACCTGCTGGAATTCATGAAGGGACTGGTCCTGTGTAACTGTAGATAGCCACAGGATCTTAATGATTCAGGGCAATAAATAGCAAGACTTTTGAGAGGTGTTTCTGTGAGAGACAAGGTGTTTTGTGTGTGTGCGCGTGTGTGTACCAGATGCCAGAGGCTTTGCACCTGACCCAAAATGCACTATCTAATAAACATTTAAAGTAAATCTGTTTGGATAAAAAAATATGCTGCATGATTTATAGCAGTTCCCAAGGCCACTCAGATGAATGAAGAGGTGATGGGGAGTCAGGAAAGATGAAAGAATGAAGTGTTTTTGTTGTTGTTGTTTGTGCGTGCTTTCTGTTTTTCTAAATTAATATTTTTATGTTTACTTTTATTATTTTTTTAAGTTTTCCTTTGGGCCTCTGCTACAAGGATAAAGGATAGATATGAAACAACAAGGAAATGAGTGTGACTGGAGTACACAATGTGAAATTCCCAAAAAGTCAATAAAAATTATGTTTAAAATTACAAATAAAAAAAACCTCTATAGGGATATGTTATACCTTAGAGTTTCTATCGCTGGAATAACATACTATAACTAAAGCAGCTCAAGGAAAAAGGGTCTGTTTTTCTCCCACAGCATATATGACCCTCACTGAGCAAAGCCAAGGGAGGAACTTGGGCCAGGGACTTGTATGCAGGAGCTGATACAGAGGCCATGAAAGGGTGCTGCTTACTGGCTTGTTCCTCATGGCCTTCTCAACCTGCTTTCTTATAGAACTCAGGTTCACCAGCTCAGTGTGACACAACCCACAATGGGCTGTGTCTGGCCACATTAATTATTGATCAAGAAACTATAGCACAGGTTTGCTCACAGGACAAACTTGTGGGAGCATTTTCTCAATTGAGGTTCCCTCTTCAAAATGATTCTAGCCTGTATCAAGTTAACATAAATCTAGTCATCATACCTTTAAAAAACCCAAGAGGGAAGCCAAACAGTTAATAAGTTATTTATAAGTAGATAGGAGCCACTAATCTAATAAGTAATAAAAATATGATAATCAAATAAGCAAAGTTAATAAGTTCATTTTTAATGATGTGATTTTACTTTATAGCCTTTTAAAACAGTACAAATAATACTGATTTACTTAAGGAAAATACAAAAAACCACAAATAATGTGACAAAATGGTAATAATTAATTGCTTTTCAATGATAAGCTTTAAGGTATATTATCCTAGAACATAACAGCACATCAGATAACAGCAGAAGAATGGGCCCTGCTCTCTTACCTCCTCGCTTCTGTCTCCGCTTCCACTTTCTCCCTGTTCTTGTCTCCTGAAGCAAGACATAAAATGTAGAAATATCACTGTGACCTTTCAATGCCTTCTCCTCTGGAGAAGTTCTGTCACATGAGAGTTCTGTCTTGTGCCTAGAGGGATAGAGGGTTTCATAGGAACACCAAAGACACGTTCTGTAAACAGGTTCTTCAAATATCCTCTGGTTTATTACTGTTGCCTTATCCTCCTCTAGACCGTGCTTTTTCTTGACTCTTTATAGAACACACACATTTCCTAGTTCTTCCAAGTCTTTACTTCCAAAGGCTCCCTGCTTAAAATTCACATTTGTAAACACAAAATGCTATACTTCAAAACAATAGTTTATTCTGAGCTAAATATGAGTAACTATGTTATAAGACAATGGATCTGAATTGTTCTGAATAAAATGTTCCATCATAGAAATAATTAAGGGTAGGTTTTGTAGTCTTCTCTCCATCCCTTTGAGTCTTGAGGATGCCCTTGACTATAAGTGTTTTAATTCTAAGGGGAAAGAGCCAAGGAGCTAGGAGTCAAGGAACACCACAAAGTCACACTGCAAAACAAGCCTCACACAAGAGATTCATTGGGTAGACACAGGAAGGTGGCTTCCTCTGCCCACATGAGAAGCGGCAGACAACTGAGTGCAATACTGGCTTTATAGAGGGCTTCTTGGGGGCGGGGAGCAGAGCATTTTAGGATGTGTATTTCTTTTTTTCTTTATTTATTTTGTATTTATCAAGAAAAACAGTAAAATGAATTTAAAATGCTGATAGGGTGTGTATTTCTAGGGTGACAATTAGTGTGATTTCAAGTCCTTAGCTTGGGGTGAGCTCAGAAATTGGTGGATTGTTGAATCTTCTCTGAAGTAGATTGATGTTGCTGCAGTGGGATTATGCTGGTAATGTAAATATTTGTCCCGCCTATGGGTTTAATAAAAGCTGATCGGCCAAAGGCAAACAGAAAGTGAGGGCGAGGCTACTAGGCTAAGAAAACTCAGAAACATCTTAGAGCAGACATCATACAGACATCAGACAGATGCCAGAGTCACGGGAGCTGCCAGGAGATGCAGAGAAAGTGCTGCTTTGAGAAAAGGTATGAAGCCCCAAGGGCTGAACAAGATGGGTTAGATTGAGAGCAAATGCTACCAAGTTATATGCCTGAGCCCTAGGTCACTCAGCATAAAAATACTAGAAGCGTTTGTGTGATTCTGTGACTTTGTGGGACTGTGAAACTGCTGGTCTGCGGGGCCAAACTTCGAGGCTAGGCCGAGAAAGTCTGGGCCAGAACCAAATACAACCATGTTGACAGAAGCAGGCATATTTCACTGTCATAAAATATAATAAAACCCCTGTTACTAAAATATCTTAAATATTTTGTAGCTATCTGAAGTGTTTGAAGATGACCTGTCTATCTAAAGCATATTTTTGTTTAACCTTGAAAATATCAAATATGACTATAATTTTTATTGTAATAACTAACTACTAACTTGTATTTTTAAAAATCCTAATTAGTTGGTACTAATTTAAGGACTAGCAATTTGTATTACATTGTTAGATGAACTCTATAAGTATAATACCTTGAACAAAAGTAGAAATATATATACAGTAACAAAATTAATCTTAATTTTGAATCAATATACACAATTTGTATACAATATACAAAAATCTAATCCAATGTAAAATATTTAAAATCTAGTAGTTGCTTTATTAAACATAGATTCAATAATTTACCTTTATATTCTCTTATCTATAGTCCCCTTTTCTTTTCAGAGTAGCTTCAATAATCTGCTTCTATTATGTCTGTATCCCCATTTTTTTTTTCAAAAAAGTGCCCCAAATCTAATCTTTCTTGCTCTGCCTTAAAAAAAAAAAACTATTACCAATAACAGTTGTTAGCCAACTTCCCTAAATAATGATAATTATCTATAACCCTCTGAAAGACCAAAAACTACCACCCTACTTCTTGAGAATGTGAGCCTCATGTTTTTAAGTTTACTTCTTGCTGTCTTGGGGCAATGACATCATCAGGGTACTTTGAAAACATTTGGGTAATTATCAAGTTCTGAAATAAGTAGCCATATCATTTGTTGTTCAGTCTCTGCATAATGAGAAAATGCAGGCCTTGTCTCAAGTCTTGTAGTTCATGAGGCTGGATCATCTCACCTTGAAATTGTCCTGAACAGTTTGTAGTCCAGATCTGGTCTCTGGTTGGTTCTGGTTGGTGTTTGTCAGCATAGTGACATTGTCATAGTTCATGTAAAATCATCATTGTGAGGCCCTATCTTCTTTTTGGAGAAATCAAAGATCACAGTTGGGCATCAACACGGTTCACTGCAGAAAACTGATAGAGATTCAAGTTCAAAACTTACAGGAAGCTTGATAAAGCCTTTCCCCCCCTAGAATTAGTTAGCACTTCATGTAATTATTAACATCATGACAAAAAGTTAAAAATATATGTATATATATCAATATAAGTTTTTATATAAAATTTATATATTACATACTCTTTAAATAACAAAAATAAAATCAAAAGATCATGAGATTAGTAGTAATAAAACAGTTTCTTAACTTTGATTTTTTCTCTGTCCTGTATCATGTGCCTTTTCTGATATGATTCAGAGATTTTACATTATCCTTTAACAAACACTTTTGGGTTTAGAGAAGAAGAGAGC